>CATIWR010113655.1:0-11988 GCA_949677035.1 Omphalea diandra
TATATATATATATATATATATATATATATATATATATATATATATATACATATATATATATATATAGGCAACTATGAAGAAATAATATAGTGCCTCAGCAATATGTGATATATAACTTAAAACTTTAACTTTAACCTTAACCATATATTTGTGGCATCAATGTTATGCCTAACCTGGAGAGCTCCTTATTGGAAACATAGTGAGGAATTTATATTGTCCACATGCATGCTCACTTGTCTTTAGATGGATGCATTTCTAACTACATCACACATGCTTTGCATACAACATTTATATGTCATATCATTAAAAAATGGATAGTCAAGTTTATGAGAATCCCTACTTGGTTTACTTATCTTTCTTATATAAGGGAGTTGCCTTACTAGCTATATCTTTTACTTATCTCTTACGTGTGGGGGTTTTTTCACTAGTTGTATCATGTATGCATATGATTAATTTCACTTCACATAAGTTATAATCCTTGCATAACTAGCCATGACTCTTTGAATTCTCATTTCTTCCCTAAATTACCCTCACATCTTATGGCAATTAAACATAACATTTCATTAAATGATATTTCATTAAATAACATTTCATTTCATTCATATGAATGCATATGACTTTTATATTAACATGATTTGGCCTATTATGGCTTATATATAAATTTATGACACATGTATGGAATGGACATTAAAAGCCATAATATCATCCCTCACCTTTTATTTCTAATAATACCTCTACCTTGCTTTGGCCTTACATGTCCACTATCTCCTTACCTTAACCTTACTTTCACTTAGCTTTCTCTGTACTTGCTCTTAATCATCTCACCCATACACATGTTTAAACATAAACATTCATTATATTGTTACTATAACATCTAAAATTTAGAGAGCTATTCAAAGTCATCCATATAACATATAAAATGTGTCGTAATAGAAAAAAAGTTCTTATAAGGAAAACAAAGTCCTAAACATCAATCAAACATGCAAACATAACTTTCATTAGCTTTAGCTTATTACTTAACTATCATCCTTCATACTTAGCTCATTGTCACCACTTTCCTTGTATCTTATTCATAGTATCAATATTAAAATAATCTTATAATCATATAGTAATCCATAGTTATAATCCTTAACTCATTTCATAATCATCAATTAATACTCCTAAATTCATCAACATATTCATTTCTCATCATAAACCATCCACATACTCGTTAAGACATTCACGTATAATCCTACCCCAAATGAATGAAGAACATCTCCTTTTTTCATATATAACACTTATCATAAGGTTTATAATGTCAAAGAATATTGAGAAACTCAATTTAGCATAAACTCTTATTATAAACATGATTTATTTACATAATGACTTCATAAAACCCATCCATTTTATCATTATGATATCCATACTTAACTCCATCCTAGTTAAGATGTAAGAAATCCTTTAAGACTTAAATACAACTTTAAAACTTAAGTTTATAATGTTATACAATATTTAAGAACTCAAATAATATCATGGAACTCAAACTACATCAATATCCTTCCAATTAAAACTCATTTACATAAGGAATAATCATAACTTATTAAGACATCAATTTCTAGCTCAATACAACTAAGGCTTTAGACATCATTCAAGCCTCAAATTTCATCATAAATAAGATATTTAGGGTGCTAATTAATATTTAAGAAGTCAATAATAATCAAGAATTATGAGCATGGTGCGGGTCTATGCTCAAATAAGTGAAATCTTGCTTATGACTCCATCCTTTTATCGATCAACTAGGGATACAGAGGATGAGGGCATTTACATTGGTAATGACCCTAAGGTATGGTATGAGTTGGATTAATGAGGGATCAGTCTTGCATAAGTTCAAAATCCCTTATACTGAAAATGGTGGTCATCAAGGGACGAAAGGCAGGACAATACATTATTATTATTATTATCCCTAAGGGATGTAAAGTAACCACATGACTTTGGTTGGGATAATAATTTGGGTAAGGCAAAATTTGAAACTAAGCTAAGCCAATTCGAAGATCCATTCCATCTTTACCCCATCAGAGATTGGGTTTGAAAATTAGGTGTGGCATGGAGAAAAGGTTAGGCATCCCTACGCCACTCATATATCAAGATTCAGCTTTCGAGCATCTTTTGTTATTTTTAACCAAGTTATTCATTAGTCTAATTAATGGCCCTAAATATTCCTCTAGCATAATCAAACAAACCAAATCATCAATTCCATCGAAAATGGCATCTTGCATCATGGTAAAGGGATAACATGTATATCTATCACGTAATATGTATATCTCAAAAGGGGATGGGGACATGTGACATGGGATAGGGTGAACATGCATGTCCATACATCATATGCAATCATAAAAAGATGGTTATCAAGACCGAGATTCACGATTTATCTTAAACAGACACCTATACCCAAAAGAAACACACAAGTTAGCAATTTCATCATAAGGCAAGTAAAAGGAGAATAAAATTAAAAAAAAAAGTAAATAGAGTCTATAATCAACACCTTACCACTTCTCCAGAGTTAAGGTACATAATATATATATTTTTTCTTTTTTCTTTCTCTATTTTTTCACCTTTATTTTCTTTTTTAAAATTTTTTTTTACACTAACCTAAATAACCAAGCAATTGTAAATATGCAAGCATTATACCTCCTAACTTTTTATTACAACTATCAAACACTTACACATTCTCAAATATACAATCAAGAAGGAAATTCAATTTTCTCAACAAACATATTTGAAATTCTAGTACCGCTTAAAAATTTCAATCCTAAAATTCTCTTCTTGGGTAGGTCATAATATGAGCTATGTGGTAATAAGGTTAAGGGTACTAAGAAAAAGGCTTGTATGCATTGTAAGAGTATATTTCATGGCTCAAAAAGGGTGCAAAAGAAAAAAAAAATTGATAAGGTATGGAAGGGGCTAAATGGGTTAACACAAAGAATGCCTAAATCATTTTTTTAACCAAGTGTGAATTAGTATTTCACCTCAAAAGATTATGTGCCATGTTCTATAATAAATGGAAAAGCATTTAGCAAGCTATCAATTATATGCCTTGAATTTAAACAAGCAATCATTACGAGGTGTAATGGTTTAAACACATTCTCAATCGAAAGTATATAAGAGAATTGCTCACATCCTTTATCAAGTATCTTTAAAGTAACACTTAAAAATTTAAATCCTAAAATTCTCTTTGTGGGTAGGTCATAATATGAGCTATATGGTAATGAGGTTAAGAGTACTAAGGAAAAGGCTTGTATACATAATAAGAGTATATTTCATGGCTCAAAAAGGGTGCAAAAGAAAAAAAAAATTGATAAGGTGTGAAAGGGGCTAAATGGGCTACTACAAAGAATGCCTAAATCATTTTCTTGATTAAGTGTGAATTAATATTTCGCTTCAAAAGATTGTGTGCCTTGTTCTAGAATCAGTGGTAAAGTTTTGAACAAGCTATAAAGTACATACCTTGAATTTAAACAAGTAATGATTATGAGGTGTAATAGTTTAAACACATTCTTAATCAAAAGTATACAAGACAATTGCTCACAACATTTATCAAATATCTTTAAATGTCTAAATTTTCAAAGAAGAAAATCATGTGTAAATTATCATGGCATTTAAATAAATCATTTTTTTCACAATTATTTCATTGATCAATACTCAACTTCAATTATTCCTTTTACTCCTTCAACAAACAATACTCTAAGAATATTAGATCACTATTGACAAAAGAATAATTGAATTTAATCAAAGAATAATCATAATAACTAACTAACTATAAAGAAAATCCTAATAATCCTAAATGAGTTAAATGAAATTAAAAATTTCAAATCTATGCCTCTCCCCTAAACTTAAAGACAACATTGTCCTCAATGTTTGGAAACAAAATAAAAATAAAAAAAAAAATCTAAGGACAAAAAAACAAATGTTCCCCTTTTTATGTGAGATTTTAGATACATTTGATGCAATATTTCCATAAATGATCGAATCCACGACCATCTACTGTTGCATATTAGTTTTTCCTTCACTAACAAACCAAGATTTACTTTAGTGTGGAATCAATAAGTGTAAACAAAAATAATAAGAGGTTTATGTGCACAAAATTAAACAAATGTGCATGAGCCATACAAAAGGCCACACACCTGGAATTAATCTAGCAACATTTATGTTGTACACAACTAGTCCTAAAATATCTAAACACCTGTATAGTAATCTCAATTCATATATTTTTGAACAAACTCAATAAATTTTCCAAATCCAACAAAATTGAATTTTATTTCTATAATTCTCAGTTTCATAGATAGTTTCTATTAAGCACACATTTTCCTAATCGCTAACTTTTGTTATCTTACAATTAATAACAAAATAAAAAAAACTATTAAAACCTGTCAACAAATTGGTGTCATCAACTCAAAATAAAATTCAAAACAATTTTACATAGTTAAGAGGAATCATAACTTAGTAACCATAATTGCCAAGTTTTTGCAATTTCCTTTTCCTATAAACAAACCCACAAATTTGATATTTTCTCAAACACAAATCACAAGGGTACCCATCTCATTCTCCGCTTAAAAACATTTTCCTATATTCCACAATCACAACCATAGTTTAAACACATCACATAATATCATAACTGCATAATTTGATCTCAATCTTGTACCTGCTATGCATTTATGAACAAAACATATTTTAGAATTACAACAGTCTAGTCTTACAAAATAGTTTTAATTCCCCAATTATTTCTAATTCATCATTCATCTCCACAAAACAAATCACATGCCATCTCTTCCACACAAATATGCAATAATGTAAATCAAATTTAAATTTTCCAACATGTTGTAAGTTTAACAGTTTCAACACAAAATATTCTTAAAATTCATATACCCAAAACACAATCTTGCCCTACAATAGAAAATATCCATAATACTCCACAAAAATTTCAATGTTTCAAAAATTAAATCAAATAAAATAATATGGAAAGAAAATAAAATTATTGGAATTAAAATGTCACTATTTTGATTTCAGATTTTTATGCTGGAATCCCATATAAGAGCTGGTCAACCTTCTTTCTCGAGCCAAGAGTTTGGAATCAAATAAGCTAGTATTAGCAGTGATGGAGATGGAAGATCGACTCCCGATGATGATAAGGTGTTGAGGCTTTAAGGCTAGATGCTTCACTTTGAGAAAGAAGAGCTGACCAAAGATTTGGTCATATTCTTCTAGACTATCACCTTGAATCTGGGCATGGTGACATTTGGTGGTGAGATAGAAAGAAAATCAATTTGTGGGATGGGTTCGGTGACAGAGGGATTCAAGGAAGATAAGAAAGAGTCATGGGCTAATGGATAAAGGAATGAATTGAAAAGAGATGGGTTGAGGTATTGGGTCATTTAGATGTGGGTGATGGAGTGTTTGACGATGGTGATGGTGGAGGAGGAATGGGTTTAGGAAATGGGAAGTAGGTCACTATTGTTTAGGGTTAAAGAGAATGAGTGTTCAAAATTTTTATTCTTCTTGCAGCTGGTGACTAAAAGCCCATGAATAAAAGCTCAACTCTTATCTTCTATTAAAAAGAATTAATGGCCTAACTTCCATTAAAATGGAGCTTGTTTAGAACAAATAGTAGCCCATTGTACTAATTTGATACCCATTTCATCAACTTAGACCCAGTTCATCACAACTATTCTAACATCTCCTTTATGCAGTCTTCATTTTTGAGCATTTTGTATGGGTCATTGCATGGCCCATGTAAATCTACTGCAATTGTAATTTTTTTTTCATACTTTGTTCTTAATAGTTGCATCAAACATAACATTCCTATGGCCATTGCTTCTTAATTAACTTACAATTAACATGATTAAACCAAAATTAATACTAACAAATTAAAACATAAAAATAATACTATAACTATAAACTAAACTAGAAAAAACTCTTGAAATTCTAAAAATTTATCACTAAATTAATTAAAAATTGGAAATAAAAATCATGCAAAACTTAAAGTAAACAAGCTAAAATGAATGAAACAATTGTGTTGCCTCCCAACAAATGATTATTTAAAGTCATTAGCTCAACTTTTTGTAAATTCTCAGCTTGAAGGTAAATTTAGGAGAATAATTTCTCCATTTTCCATTGTATCTCCATAGAAAGAAGGTTTTCAATACTAGTAGTTCACCTAGAAAGTTTTAACACCATCTCCTTATAAGTTTGCAGCTCCATAAGGTAAAACTTGCACCACCTACTATCCAACTTCAAGTGAGGGCACGTGAGATTGCTTAGCATGCCATAACTTGTGTTTCTTTATATATATCCAGGCATTTTCATAAGCGTCACCTTAAAATGCATATCTTAAATAAAGAGAAAGAGGTTTTGGTGCTATTTGGATCCTTAGGATGCTCTTTTTTATGAACTTCTTTAATTAACTCATAAATCACTTCCATCTTATTGTAATCTTCAATGGGAGAAGGTTATTTTATTGCTTTGAATAAATTAAACTCCATTAATTCTCCCATCACATTCAAAGTTAACTTTCCATTCTTCACATCAATTATGGCTCCTACAGTTGCCAAGAATGTTCATCTAAGAATTAATGGCATGTCCACATTCGCATCCATATTGAACATAATGAAATCTATTGGTATAAAAAACTTCCATACTTGCATGAGAACATTCTCTACCACTCTAACCTAGTATTTAAATAAAGCAAACTGTTAATTGCAATGTCACCATTTTTAGTTAAATCTCACTAAGCTTCAATTTCTTACAAAATAGAAAGAAGCAATAGACTAATACTAGCACTTAAATAACATAATTCTCTATCAAATTTGCAATGAGAAAATTGGCAAAGAATAGAGAAACTCCTTGGATTCTTATGTTTTAGTACAAACTTGTTTTGGATTATGGTGCGACATTCCTCAGAGAGACCTATGGTCTTGAATTTATCCAACTTCCTCTTGTTAGATAAAATCTATTTAAGAAATTTTACATATTTTGGCATTTGTATAAAGACCTTAATAAATGGAATATTGACATGAATTTGCTTAAAAATCTTTAAGAACTTAGCATTTTGCTTGTCTAACTTGTATTTTTGTAAGTATTAAGGAAAGCAAATAGGTGAAACATAAGGTTTACTAGTGTAGGCTTACTTTCTTCTTCCTTTTAAGCTTCCTCCACATTATTTTTCTCTTTTGGACTAAAATTTGTTGTTGCTTCTTCACTTTCTTAGACTGAGATTTTAGGAATCTCAAAAAATTTTGGGGTTGTTTTCTCACTTTCACCATTGTCCTTACATAGGGGTTGGTTATCTCCATGCCACTCCTTACGATAATTGTCTTACATTGTTATTTTAGATTTATTTCAATCATGTTATGGAATACACCTTTCATTTTTGCATCAATAATGTTAGCCAATTGACCAATTTGCATCTTTAAGTATCAATTATGTTGCTTTATTTGATTTACTCTCATGTCAAGCTTGTCTATTTGTCTAGCTTGGTCTCAACCTTCTCAAAATTCTCAATCAAGAACTTTTGCAGGTCCCAAGATTGTTTCTCTTCTTGTTGATTTGGCTGGGCCAAATGATAAGGCTTAGCTTGAACGTCTTTATTACTCCATAAAAAGTTAGGAGATTTCTCCACTCGAGATTATAGGTGTTGGAATATAGATTGTGATGCTGCCTATTGAAGTTGGAAAAATATAACACTTACTCGACAAAATTTTAAACAAAAGGACTCCCTAATTAGAATTCGATTCTCATATGTGTTGCTTCACACCATTCATAAGTTAGCAGTGAGATATTGATATCATGCACACTCATACTTCTAAGCTTCTTTAAAAGAGCATCCATCTTAGCATTTAACATGGTATAGAAACCTATAACTCTTTTGTTAATGCCCCTTTCACTTGTCCATTGGTTGTTGTTTAAGGTCATCTCTTCCAACAATGCATATGCTTCATCAGTTGATTTTCCCATAAGTGCACCTCATGTTGTGGCATCCATAGTAATGCATACCGAATGGTTAAGCCTATTATAAAAGGTTTGGACCATCAACCAATCCGAAAAGCCATGATGTGGACACCTTCTTTGTAACTCTTTAAATCTCTCCCATGCTCCATATAATGTCTCACCTGACTCTTATTGAAAGCTTGCAATTGCTTGCTTTAACTATGTAATCTTACTAAAGCCTTAAAGAGATCCTCCTAAGTAGCAAATGAGCTAGGCACCATAGAATTCAACCACCATTTAGTTTTATTTCTCAAGGAGAATGGAAATAATCATAATCAGATTACATCTTTAGTTGCCCTATTAGTCTTAAAGGTTACACAAATCTTAAGAAAATTAGTAATATGTGCATTTAGATCCTCATTAGCTTCACCCCTAAATGTGTTTTATTCTACCATCAGGATGATTATTGGTTTGATCTCAAAATTATTGTTAGCAATAATGAGTTTCACAATACTCAATTGAGTCACTTTGGTTTGTGGCATTGCAAATTATCACAAAGTCCATTGTTGCCTCTTCTTGGTCATTATTACCTTTAACAAACTCTTTTTCTATTTTTGGATTCACTTTTAATGGTGAAAAGAGCACTCAATTTCAAGATCAAACTCAAATGATTCTAGGCTTTTTGATCATCGCATGCATCAAAAGGTTCACTTGTCAAAAGAACAAACCAAAATTAGACTCACAAAATTATTAAAAATGTTGAATTTAAATACTAGATTAATAGAAATCTTAAGTAAAATTGATATTATGATAAACCAGTATGCAGTAACGGTGCTAAAAACTTATTGTGTATAAAACTCTTGCAAGTGAACAAATTGCTTCAAGTAATATAATGAAGCATAGAGTTCTTTCCCACGAGGATTATTTTACACAAGTACCAATAAAGTCTTAATCTTCCTATTATCTAGCAATTGACATAATAAGAGACAAATAAACAAAAACTAAAATTGCAAAAATAATTAAACAAATTTTAATTAAATAAAAATAAACTTTATATGATAATGATTTATACAAAATTCGTGTACACCAAAATACCATTCCATAAATATATTAGGAAAATTATTTCAATTGAGATTAGATTATGCTTGAAAATGGACTTTCCTAATTTACCTAATAAACTCTCTCAACCAAAATCGAGTATATTATTACTGAAATTATGCTACTTTGTGGTCACAAAATTAAATAACAATGCATTAAGCTTCATGAATAATCCTTGAATGTCTCTAGAAGTTAAGCCTACTCTCGTGGTCTCAAGCTCCTTTTTTAATATGTTAGGACTAACCCTAGACTTTTACTTTCACTCCATCATCTAGAATCTCAAACATTGCATATATACCACCACTCATACATACAAGATCAATTAAGCTTAAACTTATTAAATCAAAACATCAAACACAATTGAAGCAAAATCACTTGATATATTCATGAAATAAATATTGGGATTTCACCCTAATCCCTGAAATTAAGGAATTAGTTCATCCTAAAAGAATAAAATGAAACAAAGAAGAAAGAATCCATTAAATTGAATACAAGAATTTCCAAAGAAAAGTTTTTCGAACAAAAACATTGAAAACCCTAAGAGAATATCCTCAAATTTTTACAAAATTACTTTTTATTTGGTATAGATCTTGGATCCATTTTTGTCTCTTAAAAATTTGTTCTTTTTTTCATTCAAGAATCTCTATCCAAGTAGGCCTAATCTCCTTAAAAAACAGCCTATAATTTGAATTTTAAATACTGGATCTAACATTTTGCATGGCCCATCGAGCCATGGAACAACTCACACACTTAATTGCTCATACGATTATTCTCTACTAACTAGTCAACTTTGTATCTTTACATGATCCTATGCATGGGTCATGCAATAGCCTATGCAATAGTGCTGAAAACTGTAATTTAGCTATTTTTTTAAGAATTTCCTGCACAAACATAAAAGTGATAAAAATATAATTTATTCTAAAATAAAACACTAAAAATAAGGAAAACTACAAATTTCCAATCTTAAATATGCGCTAAAATGACTCCTGTATAAGAACCCTTCTTCCTTCACTTGGATTTCTCCTTTTCAAAGTAACTTTTTATGGTTTCATTGGAATAATAGGATGAGGCCTAATGGCCTAAGACCTCTATTCATTTCCAAATTTGAATTTTGAACAAGTTTTAAATGATTTTGAAGGTTTGTTTTGTGCTCATGTCTATGCTCTTTAACATCTTGATTGGTAGACGTCTTAAGCTTATATTTGGATCAGATTTAATAGTGACCAAGTGAGGAACTCAAGGTTCCTAAGCCATTAGGACTCTCATTATGCTTATGATTATTTTCAATAATATTATTGCTTTGCTTTGGCCTTTGATTTCCCCTCTTTTTGAGTTGTATGCTAACCTTTTTGATAGTTAGTAACGTATGTTAATTCTTAGCTCTTTTGGAGCAATAAGTGAGAGGGTTCATCAACCCTAGTCTTTTGTGATGACTTAGCCTTAGGTCACTTAAGCCTTCCAAATGTTTTGCATTGCATATTTGATATTCTTTATGTTGCATGGTTCATGTGTTTATGATTTGATGTTATATTGATCCTCATGTGATGTTGAGATATGTTATTATAGACTTAGATGAGATGTTTGTTTAAGTTAGACCATGGTTTTTTTGTCTTAATGGTCATCTTTAATGACACAAATTGATGATTATGGATGTGATGAGTGGATGGAATGCATGACAACCATATGTCATGTCACGTGACCCCACCCACTTTTATAGAAATTAATGGATGTGATGAATGGATGGAATGCATGATAACCCTATGCCATGATGCATGATGTAACATCCTTAACCAAATTTATTTGCATATTAAATATGTTATATTTGCATATATGCATCACATGACTTAAGCATGAATATTTACATCATAGCATTCAAGGTATTCGAATATGAATATGATGGTTACATAGTTGCATGACAAATTGTCACATATTGTGTGCATGTTATAATACCTTAGATAAAGGTGTTTTGGAACTTATTAAAAGTATAAGAAGCATATAAGGATTTGTCGATGGATAGAGGTGATGAAGGAATGAAGAAATGGGATTAAATAAGAAAATTTCAACTTTCAACCAATAGGAAAGCCACAGTGATTTTGTCCTATTAAAATAGGTATACAAATTAAATTTATCTCTCTTTAAGATCAAATTATAGAGGAGAAAAGGGAAAAATACATCATAAAAAGGAGAGTAAAAGAAAGAGAAAGGAAGAAGGAAGGAAAGAAGAGAAGGAAAAAGAAGAACAAGGAGAAAAAAGGGAGAAGTAGAAGTTAACTAGGAAGAAATATTGAGGTTTTCTTACTTTGGTGAAAGCTATGTGATTTCATATATGTTTTCCCCTGAAATTTATCATTCATGACATATTAATGTTGAAAAATAAAGAAATTATTGTTAGTATTCAAGTGTGAGAAGTTGTTGAGAGTGATTATGAGCTGAATTACTTTAATTCTATTTTCAGGGTAGACTATTGTACCCATAATTTCATAGCCTTAGAAGAAGAATTAGGCAAAATGAAAAGCATGAAAGTTGTAGGGTTATGTCTAAACTAAATGCCTATAAATATTTTTTTTCCAAATAAATTGTGTGTGAAGAGATATAACCCCTTGATTGCAACTGACTCCTATTGAGATATGCTTAGCTATTAGTTTTATTTTCTAAGAAATTTGTGGACCTAGAATGGGATTTATATGAAGTTTAACATTTTAAAGTTGTAGATTTATGTCTTTTCTAAAGGTTTATTGTAACATCCATATCCTTATTCATTGGCATTATCATATGAATATATTCATTGCACAAATGATATGAAATCTCACATGAACATATGCACAAGATAAATAATCATTTAGACATGTGAATTGTAAAAACACGACAATGACAATTGCACCGTTGCATTTGGGATGCTTGAACATATATGCAGTGTTTGCATAGTTATAT
>CATIWR010113712.1:0-29999 GCA_949677035.1 Omphalea diandra
AAGTAAATGTTTGATTGTGTGTAGGATGGATAAAACCTATATGCATATGTATTTTGAACATGAATGATATGAGTTATGTAAATGAAAATGGTCGTTACATTTATTGGTATCAGAGCTAAAATGAATTGGTCATTACATAAAATGACTTTTGTTGAGTGTTTGTTATTTTGAGTAACTCGAAATGGATTGGATCCTCTAGATGAATTGGGAAAAGGATATAGAAATTTGAGACTGTAGAGCTCATATGGTTGTAGAATAAACTACAAGATCGAGATAGAGATATCTATAAGTACGTCAATATCTAATATAGAGGAATTCTAGCAAAATTTATGGGCATGAGGAGATAAAGATGGTAGCAAGTTTTACAGTCAAGATGTTTAATCATATTAAGCGAAATTGGAGCAAAGAGACTCTTTTGTTAGTGGTGTGCACAACTTGGACTTAAATTTTTAGGACGAATTTCTTAACGGTGGGAGAATTGTAGCACCCAAATTTTATAAATTATATTTTCCTAAAGATATATTTAGTAGAGTTATTAAATATATTTTTCTTTGTGAGTTATTTAAATTTTAGATTCAATTGGAGTATTTAGATAATATAAGAGTAATTTTTATTTAGAAAAAATGATTTGGGATATATGTAATATAATTGACAGTATAGTTAATTTAATTTTAGAAGAGTAACGTATTTTAAAAATAGATTTAAATTTATTTAAATACATTTCAACATTATATTTTAAGTTTGAAAATTAATAATATTATATACATGAAAATTTTATAGAGATTATAATAATGGTAATTATTAATATTAATATTTTAAGTGAATTTCAATGTTCAATTTTATGTATGATTTATTTATCGTGATATCTTATTTAAGTAGAGTTAATAAAAGAATAAAGTAGTTTAAATTAGAACTCAATTGTTAAAAATAGTATTTCACGAAGCAAATTATTTTAGTTCATATATAATATAGTTTGAATTATTTTTAGGAGTTTTAATTATGTATATTTTAGTCTCCATGAACCAATCACATTCACATTCTCCAACAGTAAACTAAAGAAAAAAAAAAGAGGAAGAAGAAGCATAAATGAGAAAGAGAGAGAGAAGGGGAGGAGGAAGGGCTGTTTCGGCCACCACCGACTAACACAACTAGCATCGGTGGTTCTCTCTTACCTGCAGGAGGTGGCCAATAGTAGTAGAACCAATGATAGTGGTGTGTGGTAGTGGAAGAAGGAGAAAATGCAATTTCTTGATCAACAAACTATAAACCTTATAACTTTTGATTCCGAGATCCAAATCAAGCATGGTTAGTGGCGTTGGAAAGTTTGTGAGCCCAGCTTTGATTTGGTACATGGCTCGTTATTGGAAATATCTTGTATTGATGGTGGTGGCTAGTCAAAGTTTTAGCACGTTTCATGATTTTTGGTCAATTCAGCCATACGAAGAAGAGTTTAACTACATTGTCATCTCCTATAGACTATTGGAAGGATGATCTCCAATTTGGTATGGGTGGTGCCATCACTGGTTACCAACGATAAACTCCAGCCACTACGCTTGAAGGTTCCGGTAGCGGCTCTGGCAAGGCCTAGTAGGTAAATTAAAACAAAATGTTCTACTCATCATCTCAAATGCAATGGTATAGTTTTCACAAATTATTAATGATTCAGTGAGATTTTATGAATTTTATTGATTATTCAATAATTTTAATTTGGGATTAAATTTATGAATTAATGTTTATTAGAGGTTTAATAGCATGAGAATGGACTAGATAAATATATGTTGATATTAATTAATTTATGGATGGAAGAATTGACGTTTAGTGGTGATTTTATATTGAATTATTAAAATTAAGAGAGTTTACTTTCATTAGAGGAATTAATTGGAATTAACATAATTCTTAAGGATTATGGAATTGTTAAAGTATTGTATGGAGATAGTAGAATATTTATAAGGGTAGTGAAGTTAATTTGAGATTAATTACTATTTGAGACAATTTATGGAATTGGAGGATTTAATTAAACTTGAAGAGATTAATGGTATTAATGATAATTATGGATGTTGTTTAAGGATATAGTTATGAAAATAGAATTTTAGAATTAAGTGATGAATATTAGAGAATTTGTTGGGATTAATTGAAATTATTTGGCTTGATTACATGAATGAATAAAAATAAGTTATTTAATAGAATTCATGAGAGTTAATAATGAAATTAGAGAATTCTTTAGGAATTATGTTTAAGATAATGAATTGGAGATTTAAGATATTTACTTTAAATTTGATGAAATTGTGGAATGGAAGTGGAGAATATATATTGAATAATTGGAGGCCTCAAATGGTATTGTGTTATTGTGATTTCTTGCAAGAATTAGGCTCGTTTTATTAGAGAAATACTTAATTTATAGGAGAGATTTTTTGAACCTAACTTAGGAGTATGGTAAACCCAACTTATTTTTATGATTACAAACACATCTAAAAGCTAACCCTTTGCCTAAGTTGTTTAAAAAAACCTTGCATGTACATCAACAATTTATTAAACAAAGAAGTTTGTAGAAAATGTTATGGTGAAAACTCTAAGTATTCAACTCCAATGGGTGTTGCCAATATTTCAACAGGCATTGTGACTTAACAATAGGTGTTGAAGAATCTTAACAAGTGTTGAAATGAAACCCAAGTACGGGTAAAGTCTTCTAGACCTCTCAACTGGCATTTTTCTCAAAGCACAATAAGCGTTGGATGACTCAATCACTAGAGCTTTGCAAAACCTCTTTGCAACAAGTGTGGATCTTGACATCTTAACAAGGCGTTGCATTTTCTCAACAAGTGTTGGATGAAGTGACTTGACTTAAATAAAATTCTCAAGATCTCAACAAGGGCATTGAATTCAACCAATAGGATTGGAAAGGTTCCTAGGAAGAGCTAAGATCTCTGGACCTTCTAATGAGACAATCTAAAAAATATAACAGTCAATGAGATCACTTTCAACGGGCATTGGAAGTTCATTAATAGCCATTGAAGTATTGTTGAAAATCTTGAAAAATAGAGCATTAAGTTCACATCCTCTCAAAAATTTACAATGAGCATTATTTATATCTTAACTAGAGTTAAAACTGAATTCCAATAGGTGTTGAGAATTGCCAATAGTCATTGAAAAGTTGTTGAATAAACAAATGAGAAAGCTAGAAGAGGAAAATCTCGGCAAATATCCCTCTAACAACTAGTTTCAATGAGTATTTCAATAATACCAACGACCATTGAAATCATATTGTGTTTGAAAATCACCCAGATAATGATTGAACAATAGGCGTAGGAATCTCCAATAAGTGTTGAGTGTCTACTCTAGTGACATGAAGTGACAGCCTTCTCTCTAACGACTAGTTTCTTATCTTTGCCTATAAAAGGACCCTCTCACAACAAAAATAAAGAAGAGAAAATGGTCAAAAAGTGAGTACATTCATAGTGAAAAGCTACATTTCAAAAAATAGGTTAAACAATTGTGATCTAGCTTAAAAAAGAGAAGATCATTGTCATGCTTGTAAAAACTATCTTCAAAAATAGAATTAAAGAACAAGCTTTCAGCCTTGTCTCAAACTCTCAACCAAATCAAGCATACCTTATAAGTGTGTTCTGAGTTGTTTATTTCTTAAGTGAGAAAATTTTTCTCAACCTTCTGGGTTGTAATTTCTTTTGAAAAAACCTTTCGCTAAGAGATCTTAAAAGATGTAAAACCATACTCTGTGAAAGGTTTACAGTAGTACCTGTAAACTACTTTGGAAAACAATCTTAATAGCACCCGAAAGTCTACTTACAACGACTTAGTAGTGCCTAAAAACTACAATTATAAAGGTAGTTGATATCACTTATAAGCTATCTAAATAGTGAAAGGCTCTAACGAGAATACTATAGGAGAGGACGTAGGCATGTTGTACCGAACATTTATAAATTGGTTATCTTGATTCTTTATTATTTTTGTACTTGTTATTATTCATTTTTACTTGCCATTGTCATATTCAACCCCCTTTCTAAGGCACTAATGGACAATAATTGGTATCAGAGTCTGCCTCTCCATCAAAGCTTAAGTGCTCAGAGTAAAGATCATGGCAAGTCATGAAGAATCACAATCAATCCATAAGTCACCTTTCTCCAAAAAAGATGACTACGATTATTGGAAAAATAGTATGAAGATTTGTCTAGATAATGAAACCATAAATCTATGGGACATTGTCGAGGAAGGAAGACAAGTTCTAACAAAACTTATTGGAGAAGTTCTAGTACCTAAGTCCAAAAGTGAATGGGTAGTTGAAAATAAGAAGGAAAATTTGAAAAATAGATGAACAATGCACATTCTTTTCTGTGTAATCCACAAATCTCTAAGTTACAAATGTGTACATCAACAAAAAAAATATGGTACACATTGCAGACTTAACATGAAGGAACCAACAATGTCAAGAAGAAAAAGATACAAATGCATACATACATGTATAAAATATTTATATATTAGCCTATTGAAACCATCACTAAGATGTATAATAGGTTTATTGACATAAGGGGCACTCTCAAAACTTTTGGGAAGTCCTACTCCAATGAGGACATAATAACAAAGATTCTAAGAACACTTTCTAAAGATAGGTGGGAAGCCAAAAAGAGAGCAAGAAGAAGTAAACAAGCTAGAAACCCTATCACTGGATGAGCTTATGAAAAAGCTATTAGCCCATAAAATCACTCTTAAAAAACCAACTGAAAGTATTGGAGTGAGAAAGAAGAATTGGCCTTAAAAGTCAAAGAGGTTAACTTTGAATCCCCATCCTCTTCTTGTTTGCTAACATCTACTTCTTCTAGTGATAATAAAGATAGTAGTGAAGATGAGCACCTCGCCCTCATGACAAATAGAGTAAAAAGATTTCTATCAAATCAAAAGAGCAAAAAGGTAAGGAGGTACAAGAAGAAAGGTAGCAAGAGTCAACTCATTTGCTATGGATGCAATGAGAAAAGGCACATAAAGTTAGATTGACCTAAGGTGAAAGAAAAGAAAGTTCTTGCTAAAAAACACACCTCCAAGAAAGATAAGGAAGTGTATAAAGCCACTTGGGATGACATCAGTGACTTTGAACTTGATAAGGAGGATACTATAAAGGAGATTGCCAACCTCTACCTAATGGCAACTAAGGAGAAATTAGATGAGTCCTTAAATGAACGCTCCTCTAGCAAGATAGCGACAACAATGATGATCATGAGGTAAATCCCTTTAATTTTTATTCTAGAGGTGATTGTGTTCTATTATTACCACGCTCACCTTGAAAGTTGAGACTCTCAAGTCTAACACCTTCTTGCTTAAGAAAAAGAACAAATCTTTAAAAGATTGTGCTAAAAGTTAAGAGAATTTGTCTAAAGAGGTTGAGTCTCCCATAATTGAGAATTCTAAGGTCAAGGATAACCTTAGCAAATTCACCAAAGGAAAGGAGAAATTAGACTCCATCCTTGAAATTGAAAGGAGCCCATTCATTAAGCATGGATTAGGATATAATGCCTTTATTTCTATTGTTCCTTCTTCTACTTTCAAGATAGTTTTTGTTAATGCTAAGGAAGTTAGTGTACCTAACTCTATTAGAATACCAAAAGTTTCTAATAAGGGAAATGCCAAGATAAATGGCACAAAGGCTAAGTCACAACATGTTCACACACAACTAAGACATGTTCATCCTAGAGCAAATTATACCTACATGTATCATTCTTACAAGCCTAAGAGGCTAAGTGTCCAAAGGCACATAAATTGGCATAACCATGAATATATATACATGCCACATAGAAGAAATCCTCATATGAGAAACACTTATAGAAATATAGCTTAATGGAGTTACAAGTCTCATAAACACTATGTGCATGCTCCACCTAGAAATAGGACAATAGTTCACTTCAATGGTAATAGTTTTTATTATGGTATTTATGGCCACATTGCCTATCACTACCATTCTAGAAGGCATGATGAGCAAATGGCAAGATCTAACTCCCTAAGACCTAAGAAGATTTAGGTATCTAAGACTTGATTCTCTTTATTTTGCAGATGTACTTAAAATTCCAAGTTGGAAAGCAAGAGTGGCATCTTGATAGTGGATGTTCAAAGCACATGACAGGAGAAAGTAAGTTCTTCACATAATTGGAGAAAACTAAAGGACTTGGAAACGTGTCATTTGGAGATAATGGAGAAGCCAAAATCATTAGCATCAGTAAAGTTTGCAAAGATGTTTACTCACCTATCCTTGATAAAGTATTGCTTATTGATAGACTTAAACACATTCTACTGAGTGTAAGTTAGCTATGTGACAAAGTATCAGAGTTATGTTTGAACCATAAGCATGCAATATGTTAAGGATGAGTGATAACAAAATTTTGTTCATTGGTAGGAGAATTCATAACATTTATGTCATCGATTTAAATTCTCTCATTAACCATAATGCAAAGTGTCTAGTCTTTATAGTGGATGAAGGTAAAACCTAGCATAGGAGATTAGAACATGCTAGCATGGAACTCTTTAATAAGCTAAAAAGAAGAAACATGGTTAAAGGTTTGCCTAAAATCAAGTTCATAAAGAAAGAAGTCTATGAAGCATGTCAAAATGGAAAATAAGAAAAATCTTCATTCAAAACCAAAAATAAGGAAAGTTTATTTATACATTTGCAATTGCTTCACATTGATCTGTTTGGACCTACTGTAGTATTGAGCTTGGGAGGCACGCATTATGCATTTGTCATAGTAGATGATTACTCTAAGTATACTTGGGTGTTGTTCCTCTCTCACAAGGACTTTTGTTTTGATGTTTTTAAGACATTTTCCAAGAGAATACAAAACTAAAAGGATTTGGAAATCACTTCTATTAGAAGTGACAATGGAGGAGAGTTTGAGAATGCTAAGTTTCATAGCTTTTACAATGAGTATGGTATGTCACATAACTTCTTAACTCTTAGAACAACACAATAGAATGGTATGGTAGAAAGGAGGAACAGAACTCTTCAGAAATGGCTAGGACTATGTTAAATGAGTATAATCTTCATAAGTATTTTTGGGTTGAAGCTATAAACATTTCATGTTTTGTCTTAAATACAATCTTAGTAAGACCCTTATTGAAGAAAACTCCCTATGAGTTATGGACCAATAGGAAGCCCAAGATTGTATACTTTAAAGTCTTTAGTTATAAGTGTTTTATTCTAAACATTAAAGACAACCTTAGCAAATTTGACTCCAAATCTAATGAAGAAATTTTCCTTAAATACTCTACTACAAGCAAAGGGTATAAAACCTTTAACAAGGGAATACTTATTGTAGGGGAGTTTATATATGTTGTATTTGATGAATCTGACCCCACTTTTTTCAAGAATAAAAGCAGATGTTGATGATCTTATAGGTCCTATGAGTGAGCAGAACATTGGAAAAGAAAGAATGTAGACAAGCCACAGGACATGAGGAGTGAAGAAAATACAAATCCACCTCTTCCTACTCCAAATGAAAAGCAAACTTAGCTAGAAATGGATTGGGTCTTCAAGAAAAATCATCTAAGAGATCTCATCATTGGTGATCCATCAAGTCGGGTAACAACTATATCATCTTTTATAAATGAATATAATAATCTTGCTTTTGTTTCTTTTATTGAGCCAAAGATCATTGATGAGACCATTAAAGATGAACATTGGATACTTGCTATGTAAGATGAACTCAATCAATTTGAGAGGAATAAAGTATGGACTTTAGTTCCTAGACCTTATAATCATTCCATTATTAGAAACAAATGGGTCTTTAGGAATAAAGTTAATGAACATGGAACCATTGTTAGAAATAATGCTCAATTAATAGCCAAAGGCTATAAACAAGAAGAGGGAATTAACTTTGATGAGACCTTTGCACTAGTAGCAAGACTAGAGGCAATTAGGATTTTACTTGCCTTTACATCTCATATAAATTTTAAGTTACATCAAACGTATGTCAATAGTGTTTTTCCTAATGGCTATATTAATGCGGAAGTATATGTTGAACAACTCCCTGGTTTTGAAAGCCATTGTTTTCCTAACCATGAGTTCAAACTCACCAAAGTCTTATATGGCTTGAAGCAAGCTCCAGGGTAGTATGACAGGTTGAGCAACTTTCTTATAAAAAAAAAAGTTTTCCAGGGGTTTGGTAGACACAACACTCTTCTCTAAAGAGAAGAATAAAGACCTATTACTAGTGCAAATATATATAGATGATATTATATTTGGGGCTACTAATGTTTGCATATGTGAAGATTTCTCCAAAGTAATGAAAAGTGAATTTGAGATGAATATAATGGAAGAACTCAATTCTTACTCGAATTACAAATCAAGTAAGGAAAAGAAGGAATCTTCATTAAATAAGTCAAATATGCAAGGCAACTAATCAAAAGATTTGGCATGAAAAATAGCAAACCGTGCAAAACTCCAATGAGCACCAACTTTCAAACTAATTATGGATGAACATGGTAAAGTTGTGGATCAAAAGCTTTATAGAGGAATGATTGGTGGTCTACTCTATCTAACAACATCTACACTTGATATTATATTCAGTGTTTACTTATGTGTTAGATATCGATCTAATTCTAAATAGTCTCATTTGCATGCTATGAAACACATACTCAAATACCTTGTTGGTACTCCTAACTTAGGACTTTGGTATTCTAAGAGTACTTTATTTGAACTGAATGCATTTTCTGATGCTGACTTTATTGGGTGTACCTTAGATAGAAAAAGTACTTCAGGTACATGTCAACTACTTAGTCAATGCTTAGTGTCTTGGAGTAGCAAAAAGCAAAATTTAGCTGCTTAGTCAACTGTTGAAGCTGAGTATGTAGCAGTTGGTGTTTGTTATGCTCAAATCCTATGGATGAAGCAACAACTTTTTTATTACAAAGCAATTATAAATCAAGTTTCCATTAAGTGTGATAATACTAGTTCCATCAATTTGTCTAGGAATCCCATGTAACATTATAGGAGTAAGCATATATACATTAGACATCATTTTCTTAGGGATCATGCTAGTAATGGAGATATTGTATTAGAATTTATACTAACCATCAATTGGTAGATATTTTCACTAAACCCCTTTGTGATGAAAGGATGTAATTCATCAAAAGAGAACTTAGTATGATTGATGGAAGTACTTTGGATTAGCTTCAATAGATTCTTCTGCTTCATCTTTGTCAATTCATGTATGATTATTGTTGGTTGATATTTATTATGTTACTTGAAATTATTACAATTAAAGTCTTTAGACATAATAAGCTAAAGATTTTAAATGTGTATTATCTTTATATAATGAACTTATATTAATTGAATTCATGATTATATCGTTGAGTTTGATTAATAATTTTCATTAGCTAATTTTTCAAAATGGTTACATCTTTAAAAATTTTGTTTTAAACCTAGTTTTTTTTTTGAAAAACATAGTCAACGGCTATTACATGTTTCCCAACAACCTTTTGTGTTGTTTTTAAATTCCATATTTTTTTATTCTGTAAGTTCCCACGATCATTATGCATTTCCAACAACTGTTGTTCTTTATCTAATGGCCGTTATGAGCAGCTACCATTGTTGGATGAAGAACACTTGCCTGAGCAAGCTAACGGTCATGTTCAATAGTCGTTGTTCAAATCATAACAGTCGTTAAACACTTTCAGTGTTCATATTTTTAAAAAAAACAAAGGGAGCTCACTAAACTTCTAAAAAAAAACCCCTAAAACTAAAGTTTGTTTATTTTATGCATTATTGTGCTTTCGACTCCTCTGTCTCTCAAATTGCTGTTATTTCTTTTGTACACTCACTTGCATCAAACCTTAAACATTAAATCAATGGCACCTAAACTAGAATCATCCAAGAGGTATAAGCAACTAGCCCACAAAAAATCTCAACCTTCTTACTCCAGCTTAAAAACTGAGGAGACTTTGGTCTCCATGTTTGCTTAACAAAAGACGCAAACTGCAGAACCATCCAAAATAATCTAAACATGTTTCAAAACCCAAAGGGAATGGAAAGCTATTTAAACATACCATACTCTTCCCATGCTCAAAGAATTCCATCTCAAGATAGAAAAAGAAAATGATTTGGCTCTAAATTCTCTTAAAAGACACGTAGAAGGTGGAAAGTTTCTTAAGTGGAGTGATCTTCAAAGGTATGGCTAGCTCAAAAGGTTGGAGAGCTTATGATGGGAATTGGATGGGAATTATTTTATCACATCAAGGAGCCCTCCAATCTAGAATTTACAGTAGAATTTCTCACCATTTTGGAGGTGTTGGGCTGTGACTGTGAAGTGTATGCTTAGGAAGGCACAATCAATTTTAGATTATTTAGTAAGAAGTACACTCTTAAACCTAAAAATTTGGCAAAGTGCTTTGATGCTACTACTTTAGGAATAACAAAGCCTCCTTCAACATTCAAGGTTGATGTAAATCAATTCTATAAGTCTATCACTGATGGGAAGAGCAATTACAATAGCTACAACAATAAGGCCTCAAAAATAAAAAGTCAAGCCTTGAGAATAGCCCATCGATTCATTACATGGAATATAAATGGGAGAGCTCAATCAAATGGAAATTACACAATCACTAATTTGTTCTATCTATGGTGCAGGAAGAATAAATAAAAGATTAACACTCCATTGTTCTTGATGCAAAGGATAAATGGATAGGTGGACAGAGACAATGAGTTTCTGATGGCTCACTACATCATTAAAATTACGAAGTATGTGAAAGCCATTTTAAAGCACTGGAAGAGAAAACATTATGTTGGAGAAACTACCACATAATGAATCTATCAGTGAGAAGATGCTTCTCAATATGGGAATCTCGCAAAGATTAGATTTAGGTGTGCCAAAAGAAGGAGAAATTCCTCAACAAGAAGAGAAGACTGACGACATTGAAGAAGCAATAAAAAGAGGGGTTGCAGCAACAAAAGGGATTGAAGCAAGTGCTCCTGCTCCTGCTCCTACTACATCTAGTCCATCTCTTACTATCTTTGAAAGAAAGGTTCTTGAGCAACTAGAGACCATATCCAATACAGTACATAGGGTTGAATCTTCTGCTATCTCCTTACATCAGAAAGTACAACAACTTTAAAGGGACATAAAAGACATTAACCAAACTTTGGATTGGATAGTGGAAGGGTTGAACTTGCAATCAGGGACTCCAAGTACTCCAACTGAGCTAAGTGCACTAGATTAGCCCAAGGACAAACCTCAGAGCCATCTCTAGAACCTTTAACTCAAACCATCCATGTTCCCTTATCTTGCATATTCACTTCATTTATTTTCTTTTGTGCTTGTTTTCTTTTTAAAAAATAGTTGTTGTATTGGACAAATATTTTAATAAAGCAAATATTAACTTTGTCTACTTATACTATTATTTGATCCCATTTCCTTTTTTATTACTATTCTTATTTGGTTCTTTTTGATAATGTCAAAGGGGGAGAAAGTAAAGGTAAAGGAGAAAGAAAACTCAGGGGGAGAAGGTAAAGAAAAAGTGAGAAAGCGTAAGAAGGCAAGGCATGAGAAAGATATAGGGAGAAGGTATATATATATAAAGGGAGAAGGCAAGGTAAAGGAGAAGGTATATGTGTATAAGAAGGCAAGGTAAATGAAAAAAGTTAGAAGTAAAAAAGTTAGTGCATATAATATGTAATTAAAGGGGAGTAACATGAACATATTGTTATAACTTATGCACCTAGTTGTAAATCAGATTGTTTGATACTTTGACATACTTAAGAATGAGTTGGAATCTAATTAAATCTATCATATGATGTACACTTTTCATTTTTGCAAGGATAATTAAATTTGATGGAGTATTTGTCATCATACAAAATGGGAAGAATGTTGAACCTAACTTAGGAGTATGATGAACCCAACTTGTTTTAATGACTACAAACACATCTAAAAGCTAACTCTTTGCCAAAATTGTTTATCTAAAATATTGCAGATACATTAATTTATTAAACAAAGAAGTTTGGAGAAAGGGTTATAGTGAAAACTTTAAGTATTCAACTCCAACAGGTGTTGCCAGTATTTCAATAGGCTTTGTGACTCAGCAACAGGCTTTATGACTCAACAACGAGCATTGAAGGATCTTAAGAGGTGTTTAAATGATACCCAAGTACGAGTAAAGTCTTTTAGACCTCTCAACTGGAAATTTTTCTTAAAAGCACAACAGACATTGGATAACTCAATCACTTTAGTTGTGCAAAACCTCTTTGTAATGACATCTCAACAACGCATTGCATTTTCACTACAAGCATTGGATGAAGTGACTTAATTTAAGCAAAATTTTCAAGATCTCAACATGGGTATTAGAAAAAGTTCCCAAGTAGAGCTAAGATCTCTGGACCCTCAAACAAGATAATCTAAAAAATGCAACAGTCATTGAGATCACTTTCAATGGGCATTAGAAGTTCACTAATAGTCATTGAAGTACTATTGAAAATCTTGAAAAATGGAGCATCAAGTTCACATCCTCCTAGAAATTTAAAATGGGCATTGTTTATATCTCAACAAGAGTTGAAATTGAATTCCAACAGGCATTGAGAATTACCAACAGTCGTTTAAGAGTTGTTGAATAAATAATTGAGAAAGTTAGAAGATAAGCATCTAGGCAAATCTCTCTTTAACAGCTAGGTTCAATTGTCATTTCGTCAGTACCAACGATCATTGAAATCATATTATGTTTGGAAATAACCCAAATGATTATTAAACAACAAGCGTGGGAATGTCTAACAAGCGTTGAGTGTCTACTCTAGTGACATGAAGTGATAGCCTTACTTATAATGGTTATTTTCATGTATTTGCCTATAAAAAGACCTTCTCACAACAAAAACAAATAGGAGAAAATCATCAAAAAGTTAGTACATTCATAGTGAAAAGCTAACTTTGAAAAAAAAAAAGGTGAAATAAGTGTGATCTAGCTTAAAAAAGAGAAATCATTATCAATCTTGTAAACGTTATCTTCAAAAATAGAGTTGAAGAACAAGCTTTCAAACTTCTCTCAAAACTCCCAACCAAATCAAGCATACCTTGTAAATGTGTTATGAGTTGTTTATTGCTTGAATGAGAAAGTTTTTCTCAATCTTTTGAGTTGTAATTTGTTTTGAGAAAACTTTTCGTTAGGAGATCTAAAACCAGACTCTATGAAAGGTTTAGGGTAGTACATGTAAACTACTTTGGAAAATGGTCTTACTAGCACCCGAAAGTCTACTTGTAATGACTTGGTAGTGCTTAAAAACTACTGTTGTAAAGGTAGTTGATAATACCTGTAAGTTGACTAGATAGTGAAAGACTCTAGTGGGAATACTAGATGAGAGGACATAAGCAGGTTGTGTCGAACCTCTATAAATTGGTTGTCTTGATTCTTCATTATTTTCGCACTTGTTATTATTCATTTTTACTTGACATTTTCGTATTCAGCCCCCATTCCAGGGCACCAAAGACAACAAGATTCTATCAAATTTTCAGTAGATTAATTAATTTAGATAGAAGGATAAGTGATTAGAAATATTAAAAATAAGATAATAATTAGATAAGAATATTTAAGAGATAGACAAAAATGATTTCTAAATTATATTCATATATATGATTATATGATTAATGAATGGAGTATTTGCTTGGGAATAGAATTAGCCAGTGGAGTGAATGTTAGTAGATTTTCTCCCTGCACTTCATATGAGTGGATAAACTTAAAAACATTAATTTTATTTAATTATTATTTATATATGCTGAGAATTGAAATTAGATTTAAATATTATTTTCAAGAGTTGTTTTATGAATAAGTATGTTTTAGATTGATTTCAGTTACATTATTATCTTTTAGATGTTTTATATATGGATATGAATATTAATTTCAGTTACATCATTGTCTTTTAGATATTTTGGATATGAATATGAATATTGATTTCAGTTACATTATTCTACTGAAATTGATAGTGATATGGATATTTTTTATTTATGGATGAAAGTATATTGTATTAAAATTTTGAGTTAAAAGGTTAATTTGTATTTTATTTTATCAAATAAGTAATGTTATAGCTAGATAAATGAGTATACACTCAGTTATGTGTTTAAGCGATTACACATTGGACGTCAGGTGATACACAAATATTGGTATTTTACTGTGCTCATTGGAGGCTTTGGTTTGAGTGCATATGACTAAGATTTTCGCTTTGGGCTGCAAGCATAAGCCTTTGTGCTCATTTCTTGCTAGGATTGTTAGATTGCATAGATGATTTTGTCAGTATAGTTTATTGATTTTATAGTTATTTAAGGATTTTGATTATATTGTTTTGGATATAGAAAATTGGGAGTTTTAGGAAATAATATTATTTTATAAATTATTATTTATCCAGCAAGATAATTATTTTATGATGATTTTAGGATTTTGTGAATATATTGATAAGTATGCTATATTGAAAGGATTTTGAAATTTATTTTTGTTACTTATACAATTTATCGATATTTTTATTTTCAATAAAATATTTAATTAAAAGTTTGATTTATGTATATTTTTTGTAACAACTTTGTATCATTGTTTATCCCCTACTAAGTTTTATACTCACTATTTTCTCTCGCTAGTTTATGTAGGAAAATTTTTGGATAAAGGTAATTAGGGTTTCGTATTGCTATACTTCACGATCTGAGCTAGAGAAAGATTAATGGAATTAATAGAGCCGGAGTTCAGGGTGTTACAAATACTAGGTAACACCTATTTGATAATCATTCGGACTTGTTCTTTCTCAGTGGGCCTTGTGGTTGCCCTCAAACTATCTTATTCCACCTTCTAATGTAGTCATTGAAGCTTTCACCAGTCTTTTGCTTCAAAGATTCCAAATCCTGTAATGTGACCTATAAGTCTGAATTGCATGCATAATGCTTCTCTAAAGCTTCCATCAATTACTTTCAGTTTTCTTTGACAGCCTTGGATTGGTTAAAGTACAATGTTTTAGCAAACCCCTTTAATGAAAATTCAAAAGCTCTAACATAGTGTCCATTAAAACCCTGAATATCTTTATGACTAACATATATATGAATGGATATAGTTCTTAGCATTTTGAATCTCATAAACTTAGGAAGCTTATGCATGCACAAATTAGATGGTAGCTTCTTAGGTTTGTGAGCCAACAACTCCTCAATATATGTTCCCCACTCGAAGTCTTTGGCATCTAAGGCTTTCTAGATCTTATTCAATTATTTGGCAAAGTCATCGAATCAAGTACTCTCCTTTTCACTCTCTTTGGGTTTATCCAAGATAGCAATGGTGCTCCCAACCTCTTTAGCAACCTTGCTCTCATGATACTCTTTCATCCCAAATAGATCATCATCAATCACCACAAGCTAAGGTACCTCTATCAGTGCTTTCCTTTTGTCATTCTTACTAGTACAATTGTCCCTTTTCTTCATAATCTTGTTAACATACTTCTTCACCTCCTCAACAATCCTTTCTTCCATCTTATAGTTAAAGTCAACCATCATCTTATCAAAAATCTCTAGCGGTATGGTGGGTTCCATCATTGGATCAATTTTTTAGCTCGAACTCGGTGTCTTACTTTTCTCAGCAAGTTGGTTGCCCTTTCTCTTCCAGAAGACTTTAGATAAAGCTATGATGGCTGCAAGACAAAGGTTATTAATATAATACATGTATAAGTAAATAATGCATGTATGCATGATATACATGGTATGCACACACAATTGGCAAAAGATCCTTCCAACCTTATTTCTTCCACATGAGGTCTAGTGGCTCTTTCCTAGGAGGGGTCTTATTCTTCTACTAATAAGGGATAGAGAACATACGTGGTCCTTCATATCGAGAAGAGTTGAAGTCTCAAAGAACATAAACATAAAGGAGTTAATGAAAAAAGGAACCTCCTTGCATTAATCAGATAAGAATATTCATGAAATGTAAAGAAATCCCCTTAATAAAACAAGAGGGATATTTACATAGAAATCCTTTAAAAAATGGGGAATGGGATACAAACATTTACATGCAAGGTAATTACATCACGAGGAATGGGTTGACAATTACACTTTACATTAAGGGTGTTTAACCTTATTCCTTGAAAACTCCAACTCTTTCTTGAGGAAATGCAAACAAAAGGGGTGCATTATTCTAGGGTATTATTGGCTCCTATGTGTACTTAATACTTGAGAGGGTTGTTATAGTTGATGACTCCTATAAGACTAAGGTTGATTATCATGATCCCTAATTAGAAATACCTGAAGGTACTAGGCTCATGAGTGATGAAGCCTTCTTATAATCTCCAAAGTTTGAATGAAGCTTAAGTCTTAAGTTTAGAGAGCCATCGACTTATCCAAGGGCAAACCTAGTGCATATGGTGTAGTGTAGAGGCTTATAAATGTAAATGGACTAGTTAACAATAAGTTTAAAATGTTAAAGTAAACTAGAGATTCAATGTAAAGTCAATTTCATAAATCCCTAAAGGAGTTGGCATTGTGAGAACGTCTCAGATTTTCACTTGAATGAGTGGAATCTTACTTGCAACTCTATCCTTTTATCAACCAATTGGGGATCGAGAGGATAATGGTTTTTTTCATTAGTAATGACCTTAAAAGGTGGCACTTTTTTTGGATCAATGGGCGATCCTTTAGGCCTTAAGCGAGTTTAAAGCCTTAAGTTCAAATTATGGTCAGGGGACTAAGTTGGGATGATACATTGGTACCATTCGTAGGAATTATGGAGTCGTCACTAGACTTTGGTCAGGACAAGAATCTAGGAAAGGTAAAATCTAACCTAAACTAAGTTAATTAGAAGGCCCATTTTGTGTTCATCCTATTAGAGATCGGGTTCAAAAATTAGGTATGGCTTAAAGAAGAGCTTAAGCACCATTAAACCACCAAGATATTGGGATCCAATCTTCGGGCATCTTTGGTTCGCTTTTAACATCTTAACCAAGTTATTAATTAGTCCAATTTAATGGCCCTATGGATGCCTCTAGCGCGATTAAACTAAATAAACCAAATTAATAACTCAAAGGGGATAAGGATCATGCATCATGGCATAGAGTTATCATGCATTTTATACATCTATTCAAGCATAATCATCTTAAGAGGTACATCATGGCATAAGGTTATCATGCATTTCATACATCTATCACACACCCCATTATCCTTAAGCATATGGGATGATGGTCAAGACCTAATTCATGGTTTAGCTCAAGTAAGAAAACCAAAACCCAAAGGAAAAGAACAAGTTGGTAACTAAATTAAACAAATTAAAATAATCAAACAAGCAAATGAAATCATTAAGCACCTTACCATGTCTCTAAAGTCAAGGTACCTAAATATGCCTCTAAGTCCATAATCACACACCTCAACACCACATAGACATAATAACACCAAGTGAACATAAATAGATGAGTCATATGACAAAAGGAATGGTAATATGTAATACAAAACCTTAAAGAAATCTCAATGGCTTAAGGTAAGCTCATATGGAGGAGATCCTAGGGTTGACGAACCTTCTTTCTTATTGCTCCAAAAAAGCATGTCATCCATGGACACTACTAAGCATAATAAAGGTTAGTATGCCATCTTAATTAAAGAGGGAAATCACAAGGCCAAAACAAACTATGACATTCTTAAACATGAACATAACCCTAGTAAAGCTCCTAAGGTCTTAGGAACCCTAAGTTCCTCATTTAGTCACTACCAAATTTGCTCCAAACAAAATCCTCATAGAGCTCATTAATCAAAGTTAAAGAATATAGAGTATTAACGCAAAAATGTACCATAAAACTACTCAAAACTTGTTCAAATTCCATTTTTAAGATTAAATAGGTGTCCTAGGCTATTAGGCCCCACCTTATTATGCTAATGGAACCATAAGACCTCACAGATAAAAGTATTGAAATAGGAGAATTTGCATGAAAAATGGAGGGGTTTTGCAATATGTCCCTAAGGAGATGGGTTGTATATCCCATTGTAAGGGTTGTACAACCCAGAAGGTGGGCTATATAGCCTAAATCAAAGGTTGTACAACCTTTAATTCCTGAGTTTTCAAAACAAAGAAAAAGAAAAGGAAAAAGAAGAAAGGTAGGAAATGAGAAAGTCCTTAAATGCCTTTGTGTGTTTATATGCCTTCAAAGGCTCATTATGCTTTTAATATCCATCAAAATGCCTAGGTATGCATAAAGGATATAGAGATTAGGCCTTATTCTACGTTGATCATGATTGAAATGAGCTAGGCTTTAAAAGTTTTTGTGGTATGTGTTGAGTATGGAGAAATTTTGGTTGAGTAACACTAGAGTCATCCAAGCCTTCCCACTGCTTCAAATAGGGAGGTATTTATAAAAGATGGATGGGTGCACCAAAGCTTAAAATGGTTATAATTACACCATGTTTGTATTCAATTATAGAGAGGGAGATGAATCTCCTAGAATTAAGATTTACACATGTGCTATACAACTGAGCTTGGGATATACATCCAACTATCAGGGTTGTATAGCCTTGGGATTCAAAGGGGGACGAGTTCTAGAAGGTTCTTCTGTTAGGGTTTAAGGTAAGGTTATCTATATAGCCTAGTAGTGGACTATACAACCTTGCTTCATGGGTTGTGCATCCCATTAATCCTGGCAATTTGGGTTTAACTTTGGACTTGGATTTGGTGGTGGGCTTCATTTTGAGCTTTCCCAAGGTGACCTGAGGCTTTGTTCCTTTTCCTTCATTGATTTTCTCTTGCATTTTGAGAACTATATTCAGTGATTTTCATCATTGGGTTTTACATCCTCATGCCCAGAATATGATGTTTACAACCGTGCACCCCCTGTCCACAATACTTTATGGTCCAAGAGCACATAAACATGTGTGGACAATAAACACGTATCACTCATGTGATATTTAAAAGCGCACACATATCAACTCATGTGATACTTTTTTTTTTTTCCTTTCTTCTTTTTTCTTTTGACATTTTATTCTTCTTTTCTCTTTATTATTTTAACTATAATAAGTTGATCCAATATTTATAAATTAGGATACTATTTTTCTATTATTACTTACTTTGAATTAAAAAAAATTAATTTTTATTTTACATAAAAATTAAATAGGGTATATTTTTATTCCTAAAGAAAGCATAATACACTAAAATTGATATATTAGTTTTGAACTATATGTTCTTAAATTTTAATACTTATATTCTTTATTATATAGAGGTTGATTAGTCAAATAGTACAGGTACATTAGTTAAAACTTGCAAATTCATTAGTTATCAACTATAATTTCACCAATTTTGTTTGATATCAGTTAGTAGTTGAAATTAAGAGTGAATTAAAAATTGAAATGAAACATAAAAAAGATACAAATATATGTTTATAATGAACCTGTTTATTTTTCATATATGTTTTTGTTTCATATAGGTTCATTAGTTAACACATGTAGGTTTATTACTTTTACAAACTCTATATAGGATCATTAATGAAATAATACATGTTCATCAATTAAATTATATAAATTCATAACTTATCCATTGCATATTCACCATTTTTAATACTTAGGTTCATTAACTTGTAAATGTTTTTTACTAAAAAATTATAGACTCATTAGTTAGATCATAGATGTTTATTAGTTATCAATATAAGTTCATCACTTTTAATACTTAGGTTCATTACTGAACATACAGGTTATCGTAAAATAAACCTCCATAATTAAACTAATAAATAAAAACTATATAACTTGTGAACATTATATTAAATTATAATTAACTTCCACTCTATAACAAATGAACTTGTGAGTTTGAACTAATGAGTCTATATACACAAACTAATAAACATATATCTTAATGACATATAGTTAAATATTTTGATATTGTCAATTTTATTTTGTAACATTAAAATTGATAAATACTATAGAATTTATATATTAAATATAAAATATATTATAATTAATGATATTATTTTATTTTATTTTTAACTGAATATTTTAATATTATTATATTTGTTATTATATTATTTTATGTGAAAATGAAAATAAGTCTATTTTTCTAAATAAATAATAATAATAATAATAATATTGTCAATGTAATTAAAAAAAAAAAAAAAAAGAGATACAGCTTCTAAAAGCAGCAGTAAAGAAAAGACGTTCCGCATGTATTTTAAATCTTAGACCATAATGCATTAGTATAGAAGTCCACGATATAATTTGTCTTGAAAGTTTGGACGGGCTAAAAGTTTGAAGTATATAAACAGTTGTGGGCTTGCTTCAAATTGTGGCCCATAATAAACAAATGTGGTCAATGAGATATATCCGACCCGAATCTAGCCCCATATATACGCCCGTACTGCTAACGGCTAGAAAAATCCAAAAGTCGAACATCAGCGTCGAGTGCTTCACAATAAAAAAGAAAGGCCCTTGATAACCGTTAGATGAGAAAAAAATCCAACGGTTGAAACCGAACAGAAAATGAGACCGTTAGGCCCGCGTCGCTTCAAAAGGAAGGAAATTTAAGCCTCTATTTCCCTTCCCACTCCACACCAAAGAAACAGAGAGACAGAAAAGAAAAAGAAAGAAAAGAAAGATTTTGGGGAAAGAGAGACAAAGAAAGGGGGGTTTGTTGGTATTTGTAGATACAGAAAGAGGGTGGCGACTGTAGACGCAGAAGAAGGAGAGACGCGCAGTAGTCTTCTCCAAGAATTTCTATCGTCACTATTTGCTAGAGTCTTTGGAAAGAATCAAGAAGAAGAAGAACCTGAAATGGCGTCTAAAGCTGTTGTTCCTCATCAACAGCTAAGAGGTAGTACGATTTCTTGCTTTTGAATGCTTGTTCTTTGTGGATTTCTTTATTTTCCTTTTGTTTGTGGGACTACCAGAAAAAGGGTTCTTCGATTATCTGCAATACAAAGTTGTTTTTTCATGACCTTCTGTGGGTTTTATTTTTGATTTGTTTGCTGGTCCTTCGATTTCTAGCTGTTCAAATGCTCATTCTTTGTGGGTTTCTTTAGTTTCTTTTGTTTTTAGGATTAATGTTTTCTTCGATTATCTGCAATACAATGTTGTTTTTTCATGACCTTTTGTGGATTTTGTTTTTCATTTGTTCGGGGTTTGGTTCTATTCTTGAGTTCTTATATGGAGGCGATTCCCTTGACACTTGCTGCAGAGTAGGTTTAGACCCTGGGGGTTTTCTTTTTGGTCGTGACACAGTAGAGTCTAACGTTAGAGGTCTTTGAGCTTTTGATCTGTATTTTTGTATATTCTTTAGAGGTCTCTGTCATTTTCTTTCAATTGTTATGAAATATTTGCAAGTGAAGCAGAGGAACTTTGATATTAGTTATTGTTATAAAGATTTCATGCTTTTCTTTTCCTCTCTTATATCAGATTTTGATTAATAATCAAGGACTTTGTGTGTGATATTTCTTGTGTATTCTGACTCAATCTTTGGTTTAGAATTATCCTCCACAAATGTTCTTTTGATCGATGTTAGTTTTGCTTTTTCAGGAGAAGCGAAGCAGAGGAACGTTGTAGCAGATAGAAGGAATAGAAGAGTGCTTCAAGATATTGGTAATCTGGTGAATGATGACGCTCTGCAAGGGAAGGTATATATATATATATATAATTTTTTTTTGCACCATATACGAGATAGACTAAAGATTTACATACCTCCTGATGATATGAATTATTCCAATTTGCAGAAACCAATGATGGATGCTGTTGGCAATGTGGTTGGAGTTGGAAGAGGCCCTGTGGTAACAAGGGCGGCTACTAAGAAGGTAATTGAGAAGCATGTACCTGAGACAGTGATTGTGATAAGCTCTGATAATGAAAGTGAGAAGAAGAGTAAACCTGTAAGCAGGAGAATATCTAAAGAAGGGCCTTCAAGAAAGGATGTTAAAACCCTCACATCAATCCTGACTGCTAGGAGCAAGGTTAATTTCTTTTTGATATTGTTTTTCTATTCTATTTGTGGGATTGGTGGTGCTGATCTTGTTTGCTGAATCTCAGGCTGCCTGTGGACTTACCAAAAAGCCAGAGGATTTACTGGTGAATATAGATGCAGCAGATGTGGATGATGAGTTGGCTGTAGTTGAATACGTTGATGATATCTACTATTTCTACAAGCTTACAGAGGTAATCATCATATCTTTATCCCCACGTTTTTTTATCCTTCTCCAGTTTTCACACTTTGAAGCTGATGGATTCCTTTTGCAGGCTGATGGTAAGGTGCATGACTATATGCATTCGCAGCCAGACATCAATGCAAAGATGAGAACAATTCTTGTAGACTGGTTAATTGAAGTTCATCGCAAATTTGAACTCATGCCTGAATCTCTTTACCTGACTATAAATATAATCGATCGATTCCTTGAGGTGAAGGTTGTGCCTAGGAGGGAACTTCAATTGGTTGGCATCAGCTCAATGCTCATTGCAAGCAAGTATGAAGAGATATGGGCACCAGAGGTATTGGAATTGCTTGTCATGCCTTCAATGTCTTGGGCAACTATATTCGAATAATTGTTCATTTTGAATGTATTTGTTGTAATTTTGGATTCTGAAATTTGCAGGTTAATGACTTCATTTGCATATCAGATAATACCTATATGAGAGAACAAGTTCTGGCAATGGAGAAAGCTATCTTGGGAAAGTTGGAATGGTATTTGACTGTTCCTACGCCATATGTGTTCCTTGTTAGATACATCAAAGCCTCAGTTCCATCTGATAAGGAGGTAACTAATAATAACCTTTCAGAATTTGCTTTTAGGTCCTGCCATTTCATCTATTCCCTCATTAATCGATTAGTTATCATATTGATGTAGATGGAAAATATGGTGTTTTTCCTTGCTGAACTTGGTCTGATGCAATATTCAGTGGTTATTATGTACTGCCCATCAAAGATTGCTGCATCGGCTGTGTATGCTGCTCGCTGTACCCTTGATAAAAGTCCATTTTGGACTGAAACTCTAAAGCATCATACAGGATACAGTGAAGATATGTTAAAGTAAGGTTTTCCTTGTATTTCATGTAAATTATTTATAATCTGATAATATCCGCTCAACGTGACAGAGTTGTGGCAATAGTAATAATATTTGCTTGCTACATAACGTGACAGGGATTGCTCAAAGCTTCTGGTTAAATTTCATTCAGCAGCTGCTGAAAGCAAGCTCAAGGCTGTGTATAAGAAATTCTCAAGTGCAGATCGTGGAGCTGTGGCTCTTGCAACTCCAGCCAAAAGCCTTTTGGAAAATCATCCTGGAGAACTTTGAAGAACCACTGGATTAGTTTCCATTGGCCCCATTTTCTTACATGCCATTTTCTTACATCACCCTTCTGCTATGATCTTGCAGCTAGTGTTCTTTTTATCCAACTTTTTTAGAGACGCAATAGTATGAAAAATGTTTGGTTTGATTTGATTTGATTATTAGTCATTTTGTGCAGTTTCTTCGTGTTGAAAAAATGATCAGTTTTGCTAGCTGATTTTGCTGTAACTAGATTGAAGGTTTGTTAATCAGCAGCAGATAGATTTTTTTGCTGAAATCAAATTTGGTTAGCCACTTTTAACTGATATTATTTATTAGATTAATAAATAGCAGATTTTGTGCTCAATCTACTAGAAAATGAGCTGGCAGATTTTGCAGAAAGCCTAATTGGAACAATTCTATTATACTGGAAAATCAGCTGGCAGATTTTGCAGAAAGCGTAACCTTCTCAACTCAATTAAGCCTTAATCTCAAGTTAAGCACCATTAACACTGATTTTTCCACCAAGCCTTGTGTAGTGAAAAAACAAAGTTCAAATGTAGAATAAGTTAATTTGCATGTGGGAATTTGAGTGAAAAAACAGATGAGAAGAATGATGGAGAACAAGTACACACGGAATATATAGCCAACCATTTATTTAGACAGATACTGACACAAAGAAGATTCCATCGTTTCCATCGTTTCCATTGTTTCGAAGACAAAAGTACCTTGCCCATTCTGTTGAACTTTTCTTTTTAACTGGTTTCTTCAATCCCTCCGTCAGCAGTACTAATCTCGGCAGCTCCATCACTTACTTTGACCTTAGCTCTGCAGCAGTGCATTTTACCATCTGCCTCAATCTCAACCCTTCTTCTACAGCAACCTCCATCTGTCTTCTTCCCCATCTCGCGCCTCCTATCCATAAACTCTGAATTCTCCTTCCAAACCTCTCCATTAGAATAAACCTCTTTCTTCCATATCGGCACAGATGCCTTCAGCTCATTAATGACAAACTTACAAGCATCCAGAGCATCAGCACGATGAACAGCAGATACTGCAATAAAGACACTAGTTTCTCCAACTGGAACTGAACCAAGGCGGTGAGCAACCACGATGGAGTGAATGTTCCATGATAATCTAGCAGACAAACAAATAGACTTGATCTGGCGTATCGCCATTGGTACATATGCCTCATATCTAAGCTCCACGACTACCTTCCCTTCAAAGGTATCGCGCGTCGTGCCTGAAAATGTTGCTATTCCACCGGCCTGTGGAGCACTTACATAGTTTATATATTTGGCAATATCAATAGTATTATTCTCTTCTAAGATTTCAACAATAGTATTTTCTTCACCAGCCATCTTTGTTTCAGAACTTGTCTAATATCTTAAGCAATGTTTATCTTATCTGGTGGAAGGATCTAGCTAAATGGTCCACTCCACACAATTTTGCAATACAGACATGATAAAAATCTGTCAAGTAAAAAAAGAAAAACATAGTGTGAATTAAAAAACAATAAAAAGGCCAAAAGTGCCAACTGTGTATTAAAAAACAATAAAAAGGCATTTTAGGGATTAAGCTCCATTAAATTGCCAACTGTGTATTAAAAATTTACACCCAGATCACGATTTTATCCATATATATATATTCTCTTAATCAAATTTAGTAGATATATATAGGCCACTGAAGTTTCGAAGCAGAAAAAAAAAAAAAAAAAAAAAGCATCAATTAGAACCACCAATTCATAATCAGCATCAGATGCAAAAATTGAATAGAGAATAAGGAAAAGAACAACAAAAGATCAAAAATGAATTAATCATGAAAATTAAATAGGAAAGATAAAAAAGACCTATGGGTACAAAGAGTGTGTGCTATGGCGGCTCTCTCACTGGCGACGGTGGTGGTTGTGGTGGTGTTGAATGTCAAGAGGAGAGAGATGAGCAAGGAGACCGAACCGTCCAGACGAGCTCGTTTCCTTGAATTGAAGACGATAAAGGGTTTCGAATTAGTTGAATGAAAAAGAGAGTTAATATGTTAATTTTAGGGCTAATTACAAAAGGGAGTATAGTGATATTAGCACTCTCAAAAAGTATTTCACAATTCTCTTATTATTTTTATTATTTAAATTAATTATCATATTTTTATATATTATAGTAGTTATTTAAATATCATTTTTATTAATTTTTATAAGTGAAAATCAATTTTTTGTTGTCTAACTTTCAAAATAAAAAAAATACAAAATTCTATTTATTTTACCATATGGTTCAGTTTGATTAATTTTAATTTGATTTTCACTAAAATCAAATTATAAATTTATAAAAACTTATGAACTAAACTAAATTAAACTGAATTTAGTTTATTTAAATTGATTTGATTTAATTTGAATGGAAAATTTTTAAAAAATATTTTTAAAATTTTTAATGTAAGTTATATTATTTTAATTATTTATAGGTATAAACTTTATTATATATATATATATATATATATAAATATATATATACTCCATAAATTTATTTATGGAGTATCTTTAATGTATTGAAATTTATTTATACATTTATTTGTTTTTGAAAAATAAAAATTTAGTTGTTTCAATTAGTTCATTTTGATTTTTTAAGAATAAATAGAACTAAATTAAGTAAAATTAAAAAAATAAATCAAATCAAATCAAATCATATTGGTAAATTCAATTCATTTTTTTATTCGAACATAAATAACAATTTCAGTTATTTGCTCTTTAGAGGTATTTTGCACTCTTTAAGATGAGTGTAAATAACTGATATTTTCAATATAATTTATTTGCGCTCTTTTTGAGTTTCTAGAAATGTGAGTGCAAAAAATTGAAGCAGTAAATAATCTTAATTTTTTTATTTTCTTTTTTATTTGAAATTTTATTTTCACTACTTTACTTAAAATTATAGAGTTCACTAGTTATATAATAACTTATACTAAATGTAAATATATTATAATAAATTAAATATTTATTTTTTGTTTTGTGCAAAGAACAAGTTTATTGTTTGATTTATATTAAATTTCATAACTAATCATCAAAGGATAAATAATTTGCCATATTAAAATTACAATTTGAATTTACACTTACATTTTAAAAAGTATTTATTATAAAAAAAATTAACAAATAAGGCTGATATATTATATGTAAATTATGGATTTTTTTTTAATATTATGTAATGAAAGCATGTATTTTTTGATTGAGCTATTAGAATAAAAATATACATATGTATCACAATTAGTTAAACCTCAAAATAGTTTTAATGAAGGAAAAAAAAAATGCTAACCAATATCCTTTAGCTACGAAATATTCAAATAAAATTGAAAGAAAATTTATTACAAATACACCATAATTTATAATTTTTTTAAATGTTTTAAATTTCTCTTAAATACTGTAACAAATCTCTCTTTCAAATTTTCAAAACTTAAAAATATAATTGTTTCACCATTTCGTAAAAATTACTTTTATATATGATTGAAATTAATTTTATAACAACTAAAATTATATAAAATTTCAAAATTAATATTTTTGTCCTTAGAAAATGATTTAAAGAGTAAAATAATCAAACTTAACTAATAAAAATAGAAAGAGGAGAGCTAAAATTCTTTTTTCAGAACTGTCAATATCACCACCTTACAAAAAAATAAATAAATAAAAAAAAATAACTTTTAGGATATTATTCTAACTTTTATAGTTAACATGACACTAATTTTTCACCAACTGTTAAAAAAATCAATATCGATGATAAACTAAAAATTATAAAAATATGAACCCTGATCTTAAAAATACTTTTAATATAAATTATAGTATTTTAAAAGTTTGTTCTAAATTTAACATCTATCCTTTCTTTTCCAAAAAAAAAAAATCTTAATATCCTTTTTCTTTAGTTATAATGCTTAACAATTTTAAAAAACAAAATTTATTTGAGCTAAAAAGAATATCTATCATAATTTGTGGGCAAAATCGACGCTTTTAACTGATAATGAAAATTTATGGGCAAAATAGATAATAACAAATAAATTGAGAAGACTTTGACTATTATACTTATATATTGTATTATATGACAAGATAGAATTATTTTAAAATTAATGAAATGTAAAAATTAATTTAAAAATTTTTATACAAAATAAAAATTTTTAACACTTTTATTGTTTTTGATTTTTTCATTTTAAATATATCTATAGAAATATAAGAGAGACTATTACCGAAATTTTCAGAACATGTAAGAGAGAGACTATAGAAATATAAAAGCAATTTTTTAAAATATAATTTTTTTTAGTTCATTTACCGAAAAAAGAATTGTTATAATTGATAAATTTGAAAATTATAACTCTTCTGTCAGCTTTCTTTATTTATGCTTTTGTTTCACATAAAATTCGTATTTAATGAATAAAAGTATCATTGGAATTTAAATTTTCTCTCATCTATTAGCATTTTATGCCTAAAATTATAATTTTTAGATATAAAAAATAAATTAACTTTTAAGATTATTTAAAATTTAATACCTTAAAATAACGAAAATAATTTCAAATTATCAAGTTCCTTCCTTAATTAACAAAATAACATCCAAAAAGCTTGGCTCAAAATTTATATTTACATGTTTTTTTTTTTAAAAAAAATAAAGACAAAAAAACCAAAAAGGTCAAATAGAAAGAAAAGAAAACCTGTAAACTGACCGCAACGTTCGGCGGTATCCACCAGAGTTTGTCACTTTCATCCAAAACATTCTCACTTTGAGTCTCTGTTCACTACCCACAAATCCTTCTGTTTCCTTCTTGTCCTCGATCCATTTTCTTCTTCTTTTCCATGCTTTCGTTGCCCAGTATGGATTTTGATATTGATAGGAGCACCAGAAACAACCGAAAACCCCATAGCCGACATACTCATACTTTCAATTCTTCAATCCCAAGAAAACCCTACCATCACTACCATTACCATTACCCAGAACCCAGAAACGAAAACCAACAACAACACACGAAGATAAACACGCCTCTACCCAAGAAAAGATTTGCAAGTTTTGGATAAAGGGAAAATGTCCTTTCGGAAATAACTGCAAATTTCTTCATTCTTGGTGCCGCTCTAGCAATGGTCTTTCGATGGTAGTAAGGTTGCAAGGCCACACTAAAGATGTTGTTGGTATTGCCCTTCCTTCAGGCTCTGACAAGCTTTATACAGGCAGCCGGGATGGCACAGTTCGAGTTTGGGATTGTCAATTTGGCAACTGCGATCGTCTCATCAATCTTGGTGATGAGATTGAGTCTTTCGCCTGCGAAGGCTTTGTGGATTTTCATTGGATTGCCAAATTCTGTCCGAGTATGGAATTTAAGTAACAATTCTTTCTTCATGGACCAATTGGCCAAGTCTATGCCTTGGCCGTGTACAAGGACATGCTCTTTGCTGGAGCAGCTAATGGTGATATTTTGGTGTGGAGAGGAAGCTCTGAGGTTTTCAAATTAGTTGCAACTCTTGCAGAGCACTCAAAACCAATTGTGTGTTTTGAATGTTGGTTTTAGTACCAATTGCTTGTATTCAGGCTCCATGGACAATACAGTTAAAGTTTGGGATTTGAAAACTTTGCAGTGTAAGCAAACGCTGAAAGGTCATAAGGATGTGGTGATGTCTCTTCTTAGCTGGGATCACTGCCTATTGACATCCTCTCTAGACCACACATTCAAGGTCTGGGTTGCTAGTGAAGGAGGCCTGTTGGAACTGGTGCATACACAACAAGAGAAGGCTGGGGTTCTTAAAGTCTTCGGTATGCAGGATACAAAAGGGAAGCCTATCGTGTTGTGTTCATGCAATGACAACAGTGTTCGAGTCTATGATTTGGATTCCTTTGCTAAAAGGGATGCAATCTTTGCAGAACGGGAGGTTGGAGATATTCAAAGGGGTCCTAGTGGCCTATTTTTCACAGGAGTGGTAACTGTTTGGATGTGGCTGGCAGAAACAAGCAAAGAAGCTCATGAACAACAAAAGAAAAGGCATGATCATTGTAAAGAGCAACTGCATTGTGCATAATTTTGTTAGTTAAATTGACTGTTGGACAAGTGTGAGAAATTGCTAATTGTACTCAATTTCGAGAGTGATCACATCATCATTTGCCGTTTTATATAAAATTCAGTTTAGTTTGAAATATTCATGTATATATTGGAGTTTGTATCATGTCAAGACACTACCTATTCGAATAGAAATCAAGAGTTCTTGTTTACCAATGACAGTGTTCTTATTGTGGTTGTCCTCAAATGAAAGAATGTTTTAGTGCCAGGTGTACGCTCTTGGTTTTATATTGCCACAGGAATAAGTGAAGAATGGGTCTAATATTTCAACTTCTCAGCCAGAAATTAATAATGTCACGCATTGTAGACTAGGTCCAAATTTGGTTCGGTTGAGTTTTAGCTATATATGGGCTAGGATTAATGACGTATTATGATGATTGAGCTGTTTCATAGGGTTATTGAGTGACTGATAGTGGTATGGACTGAAAATAAGTTAATCACTGTGTGAAGCGCAAAGTTGGTACGTATTCTCATTTCAGATTCTGACTATTCCAAATTGATTTGTCCTTCAACTAGGTTTAGGACTTGATCCACCACCTGTTTGGTGATTTATTGAATGGGGATGATCTTGTTACGAATTTGCCTCCAACAACTATATAAACAATGCAAAAAACGGATTTATGAACTTATACTGTGACTAAATCTTGAGGGCTTGATAAAGTGATGTGACACTAATGTAAAATATCTCTCACCAACTCGCACACAATATATATATATATATATATATATA
>CATIWR010113738.1:0-19019 GCA_949677035.1 Omphalea diandra
AATCAAGTAAAACTGTTTCATATGCATTTATATGAGACATAAAGCTACAACTTTTGTATTTTGTGCTTTCCTTAATTCCTCTTCTAGGGTTCTAAAATATTGGGTACAAAATTCTACTATGACAGCAAAACACAACACAAACAGCTTTTGTTCTCTTGGATTTAACTTCCATCCAAGAGCTCTACCTCAATTTCTCTATAATTCTCACAACCATGCATGATTAACATGTCATGAGAGGTTAATTTCAGTTGAGAAGAAGATAAATTAACTTACCTATTATCCCAGAATTAGAAAACCTTAGGCAACTCACTCTTCTCCCTCTCTTCTTCTTCTTCTTCTTCTTCTTCCTTTCTTTCTTCTTCCTTTGCTCTCTCTTTGTTTCTGGTATAACCCACATTTTTTTCCTAAAAATCTGACCCTAATTAGCATATATAAGCTTATTATAATAATATAAAATCATGGTGCTTCATTTCCATTGGTTGGAAGTTCAATTTTTCTCTTTTAGTCCCTCTTTTTCACTCCTTAAGCACCTCCATCCATCTCTCAATCCCTATATGCTCCTTATAATCTTAAATAAGTTCTATAACACCATTTTTTTTATGATGCTATAACATGCACATAACATAATACACTTTTTCATGTACCTATACAAACACTATATATATGTTCAAGTGTCCCAAATATAACGATGCAAGTGTCATTGTCATGCTTCTACAAATCGCATGACTAAATGATCATTTATCTAATGCATATGTTCATGTGGGATTTCATATCATTTATGCAATGAATATGTTCATGTGATAATGCCAATGAATGTGGATATGGATGTTACAGTTATGGAGCACTAAAATGGCCTTTCTTGGAACACCTTATTTCATAATTCCAATATACATATATACTATGGATAAAAGTAAAGTACTCTTCATTTATGATAGGATTAGAGAGTCAATCGATTCATGTTTTATCTTTCTTGTATCTATTATGCACCTTAGCTACTAGCACTTAATGTGATGTAGTTTGATCTTGTTTTTCCTATTGTAGAATCATTTGCACTTTTTATCTGATATATTTGCTTGATTATACTTGTAAAAATTGTTGATAATCACCTTCTAAAGCTCCTCTCTACTGAAGATTTTTCCTAGTTGTCACCATTTTCTTATGTTAGTTTTACAATAGAGTAATTTCCTGCTCGACAAAGTGCTCCAAGGATCGGCAAGTGAAGTAAACCATATAGCTTTATGGTTGTTTGCAGCTATGGTTGGCCTAATGTTCTCACCGGGTTCATTGATGCACCTGTTGTTTTCCTACATCAGAGAAGCAAGAAGAATGTTGCAGTACACTTTTTATGTTATGACATGCTCAAAGAACAGTGTATAACACATTCTATAGCGATGAGACACTGTATTATTCTTATTTTTTTCTAAGATGTGTTTGACCCAATAAGTTTCAATTTTGCAATTCATTGCTAACTAATAATAATAATAATAATAATAATAGATTAAATTAAATGTAAATATGTAATAATATTATAAATTATTTAATTATTTAGCCACAACAAATTAAGTAGTTTTTAATATGGTAGCTAAATAGAGATGACATAATGTGGTATCTAAATAACGATCTCAATATAGTCTTTACGTGGTTTCTAAATAATTCTCGTGATCTCATGCTCGACATTTAGCAACCATGAAAAGATCGTTTAGTGATCACATACTGTAGTCTCTAAATATAGACCACGGTATGTGATCGCTAATTTAGCGATCACATTTATTTTGTGGTTGTCAAACCTTTTGCAATCTTGGTTTTAGTGATCACAAAATGTGATCACTAATATAGTTAGCAATCACTTAGAGACCATACTTTGCGGTCTCTAAATCCTATTTTTAAACAAGTCTTGATGATGACATGGTATTTTCTTGTGATGGCAATGATTGTTATAATGTATGGGTTTAATTAACTATGAAATATAGATGTGAATTTTGTGTCGTAGGGAACTATAAGGTTGGATGAAAACTTTATTTTGTAATAGAGGATATTGGACAACTCTGTTTTGTTGCTGTATGTTATTGATGTAATTGATCCGGATAATTTGAAAAAGGGGTTAAAAAATTAAAATTAGAGAAAAATACAGGTTAAAAAATAATTAGAATAAAAGGATAATTGAAAAAAATATTTACAAATAAAGGATAATCAAGAAGTCATTCCATCAGTTTAATTGGTAGACATTATGACATTCTATCAGTGTAATTGGTAGACATTATGACAATAATGTCTGCTATTGATGCGTGGTGCTCCAGGTCCTTTGCAGAGATCATATCGTTGCGAATCAGAGATTCTAACGGGTGAATCTCTGCTATTCATTAGTCAGGTTTGTTAACTGGCGGACGGATTTGACTTAATGGTTTGTGCACTAGCCTGCCATTGTAGAAGGGAGATTCGTGCACATTTCCATTTTTCTTAACGAAGTTGCACTAGAAGAACCTCTCTCCATATATTTTTTCTGCATCAAGCCTCTCTCTAATATATATTTTTTTCTCAATAAAGTTGAGGCTTTTGCACACTTTCTCCATATATTATTATTTTTGTTTGTTTCTAGAGCAATAAAGAAAAGTTATGATACTTTAGCAGGTAAATGCATTTGGATTATTTTTAATTTGTTCATTTATAGTAAATAATAAAATCTATGATTGTAATATTTTTTATGATTTACAAAAATAAGAGTTATATTATTATGTTAAGTTAGAGATTTTTTTTAGTGGAAAAAAAGCATAAAATTAGTCTCGAAAATAATTTATAAATAATTTTTTTTTATCAAAGTACTCTGCTAAATCTTGAAGATGGAATCAAATTATATTGAACATAAGAAATTTGTTAGAAATTTAATCTTTTTTAGTGCAACTAAGGACATATATATATATATATATATAGTATTGTTACTCTAGTAAAAAAATAAATGGTCCTTTATCGTGTAAAATTTATATTTTAAGGTATTAATTGTAGATTTCAGATATCAATTTGAAAAATCAGGATGTGTAAGGTTACTATTTAAAAATATTGGTCGTATATATAAAGAAAATAAATAAAAAGAGTGATACCTAAAATAGTTGGTGAATATATTTTTGCCAGAATATTTTATTAAATTTGAAAGGGAGATTACGATTTTATTAAATGTGAAAAATATGTTATAAATTAATTAAATGATGTGTTAAAAGATAGAATGTGAAATGTTTTTGTTATTATTTTTGGTGTAATTGAGGATAAATACATATTATTTAAATAAAATATATATTTCTTGTATATTTTGTGTTACTCTGTTTTTTTAGATTATGTGTTGATGCTTTATTTTTTAAATATATTTCGTGTTGTTGCTACAGTAAAAAACATTTATTGTATAAAGTTAATATTTTAAAGTATTAATTTGTAGATTTGAGACACCATTTTGAAAATTGATGTGTAGAAAATTATTGTATTAAGAAATGAATGATTATATATACAAAGAAAATGAACAAAAATATTAGTATTATTATGTGAATATTTTCTGTCAATATTTTATTAAATTTTAAAGGCCTATTAAAATTTTATTGAACTTGCAAAATATTTTCTAAGTTAATTACATGATGTGTTAATGGTATACAACATAAAGTACTTTTGTGATTCTTTTTAGCGCAATTGAGGGTAAATATATTTGAAATTTTATTCTAAAAATTAGTATGTGTAGAATTATTGTATAAAAAATATTAGCTATATGCATAATGAAAATCATAAAAATTATCTAGAGTCCATGATTTGTGATATCAACATGAACTTAGGGAGTATCAATCAATATTTTTAGACTAAATTGATCATGTTTTTGATTCTATTGGTTTGATTGATCTGGATGATTCGATTTAAGTGATTAAATAACAAATAAAATTCAAAAAATATAAATAAAATAGATCAAACTAATCAAGAAATAGAAATATATTTATAATATATTATAAATAATAAGTTAAATGATGTGTTAATGCTATAGAGTATTAAATCTTTTTTTTTATTATTATTTTTTGTGCAATTGAGGATCAATCTATATTATTTGGATAAAATATATAATTCATATGTTTTGCGTTGCTTTAATTTTATATTATGCATTGAGGCTTTATTTATTTATGTATATTTTGTATTATTGCTGTAGTAAAAAATCAATATTTCTTATGCAAAAATTAATATGTCAAGGTATTAATTTGTAGATTTGAGATAGTATTCAAAAAATTGATATGTATAAAATTATTGTGAAAAAATATTAACTATATATAAAGAAAATGACAAAATATTGATACCTAAAATAATTTGTAAATATATTTTGTTAAATTTAAGGGTAGATTAACATTTTATTGAACTTAGAAAATATGTTATAACTTAGTAAAATAATGAGTTAATGTAGTATTTTTGTGATTTATAAAAAAAATATTTAGACATACTATTCATGTGTTATTTTAATATTGCAAGGTTGTATTTGAAAACATTGATATTGTAGCGTGAGTATACTTTGAAGATGTTGATATTATTTTGTTTGAAGGAGTTTGCGACTCGCATTTTTTTGTGTAATCATAAACATGTAAATTTTGTTGGCCCTTGTGCACTAAGATGAGAGTTTAATTGGTGAGAAATTTAAACTTTTGGAGGGAGTCCAAACAAATTAAAGTTTAAGGAAAGGGAGAAGGAGAATCAACACAATCAATCTATAATGGTTTGGGTATTAGCAAACCCTACATACACTTCTTAATTCCTCAATTAGGTATTTCACTAACTCTCAAAAGTGTTTTACAAGTTCATATGAAACTTAATGTTTACCCTCATATCAAACCCTAATTACAATTGTATTTAAGGCTCACTCACAACCTTACACAAGAGTTTTACTTACTTAGGCTTACTCTAAAAACCCAAACCCAAAGTGTTTATGGCTAACACCTAACCTTTAACAACCCAAATACAAAGAATTTAAGAGTTTAGGCTTTAGGAATTAAAAGTGCACGAGTTTAGATATAATAAAATGACTATCCTTTTGCATTTAAAGCTATTTGGTGGAGTAGAGCTGTTACAAATAAACTATGTGCAAATCTCTAAAGTTAGATTGGCAAGTCATGCATTTAATGCTTGGTAAAGTGAAGTTATGGTCAAGATAGGGAAGTCATGGTTGCGATTTACATTTCGTTATAGATTTTGCCTTTTCTTTGTTATGATGTTCAAATGTGTCTAACTGCTAATGACACTAGTCACTTAAACATTGGCTCTTTAAGAAACTAATTGCCTTAACATATTACAAATGTTGCAGTCACGATTCTTTAGTCATGGTTTCTACTTGGAATAATGTTGGAATAGGGGATCGCTATTTCCACCTTAAATCAAATTTGAAGAGCACATTTTATCTTGAGGTTATGTCATAGTCATTACCAATTTTCACGATCCTAAACTTCAAATCTCTAAATGTCACTATGGACATGAGACACTTATCAGTTGGCTTTCTAAGTTACTGTTGGAAGACTTTTAAAGCTTTCGAAAGTTGTGGTCATGAAGGCCATGGCGAATCAAATTAGAACGTTTGGTTCCTCATTTTCTTAAGAGAGTGGTTGCAATGTCTTTGCGGTGGTCGTAATTTGAGTGCAGTTTTGAGACTTGGAGATTTTCACTCCTATTTGACTTCCAATGTAAATCCAACTTTTTTATTTGCAAACATAACACTTAAAATAGACATTAAAATCTTTTAATCTATATTGTCACGATCAAAAGATATCTTTGACCTACGTTGATCAACATAGTCAAACAAATTTAAATGTAAATGATGTATGATAATAATTATGTGTTCAAATACAAGTCATGTGGAACTACTTTAATTAGTATGATCATGTTATCAATTTAATTCTACAAGTTAATAAAAAATATGACATCATTTTTTCACCAAATTATATGTTAGGTGAGTTAATAAAATAAAAAATTTGTCATAGTAGATTGTGATAATAGTTGATTGTTAAACATCTCATAATTTAAGAGATAAAAAATCCAAAATACATGAATAGTTTATCTATACATTTAATTCAATTATTGTGATAAAATTTTTATATAAGACAAATAAAATTAAATCATGAAATTGTAAATTTTTTACAATTTTGTCATTATGTAAACACTTTAAATTCTTTTAATTATATTATGTATAATATGTTTGTTGTGTTTTGAATAAAAAGTTGTTTCCTAAAAAAATATATTCATTATTACATTTAGAGTCATTGATGTATATTAGTAGAATAATTATTGTTGGACTAGGTTGGTCAAACCTAAGTTAAAACTCTCTTTTGATCTTGACAATGTAGATTGATATGTTCTAACATTAATTTCAAGTGTTGATTTTACAGATTTTTAGATAGATTTGCATTAGAAGTTGAACATAGGTCTAAGTCTCAAAGTTTGTAACTGGTATCCTAATTTGCAGTCACGAATCAGGATATCGTGATCACTATCTTGCAAAAGGATAAAGCAAGTTGAAATAGATGGATTCGCGCTGTATATCGCATTCACCATCACGACTGCGAATTTTTCATTTTCTTAGAGGGAATCAAGTCCTCAACCAGAGTATGCTAAATGTCATAAGGAACTATTAGAAGATCAAAATTTGCTGGCACGAAATATTTGTCGAGACTGCGAATTGTTGAAGTAACATTTCCATGACAAATAAAAGAATTTGCCATGATAATTATGTCTAATGGAAGTAAAATTGCGATTGAGAATTTCACTTTGGCTTGGGGGATACAACAACTATTTTTCTTGAAGAACTAATGGTTGTATGCCACGTGGACTAGCTTTAGATACAAATGGGATTCTCTATCGCGAATCAAGCAAATTTAGTATAATATGAGAAATCATGATTGTGAATAGCTAGTCACGACTGTGAAAATTGTTTGACGAGCATTTATGCAAGATCTACCTAGCATACCTTAGAGATTTAGACATAATTTTGTATGTAACATTTCTTTGGTGGTTGTTGCCTATAAATAATCCATCAAATGGACTTGAATGCAAGATAATAACATTAAATATAAAAAAACTCTTGGAATTTTGTTTCTTAACCTTTGTACATTCAATTTCTTATTTTTAAATTGTTGTTATTTTGTGTGAGCATTAAACACCACTAGGATTTGGGTTTAAGAGTTAGCCATTGTTGTAAAACTCTTTTAAGTGTGAGCTTGGGAAAACACTTATAAGTTTATATGTGAGCCTTGAAACATAAAGTGTAAGGTTGTGTGTGTGTGTCTTGAAACACAAAGTGTAAAAGTTTGGTATGAGCTTGAGAAACACCATTTTGTGATAGTGAAATACCCAATTGGAAGAATTGGAGAGTGGATGTAGGGTTTCTTTACACCCAAACTACTATAAAATCTTGTGTCTTTTACTTTTTTCATACTTCTTTTATTTCCTTCTCAATAAACCTTCCCTTCAAAATTTTAAATTTCTCACTAATTCAACCTCCTTTCTAGTGCTCAAGGGCCAACAAGTGGCATCAGAGCCTAGTCTCAATCAAATCCTTAATTATGTGAGAAAAGATTAATGGCATAAGAAGGAATCCATACTTAACAAAAGCCTGACTTTGATGGAATAGACTATACTCATTGGAAGTATAGAATGAAGATTTATTTAGATAGTGATGTGATGGGTCTTTGGGACATAGTAGCGAAAGAATGGAAGCCTCCTACAAAAGTGGTTGATGGTAGTGAAGAATTGATCCCAAGGGAAGAATGAGATCAAATGGGAACAATAAGAGGGCAATGACCATTCTTCTTAGCTCTTTATTAAGAGAGGAGATTGGAAGAGTGCAATATTGCCTTACTGATCATGGGATATGGAAGGAATTAGAGAACTATGATGAAGAAACTACATTGGTGAAATCAAGTAGATTAGAAATGTATATGATAAAGTGGAAGCTCTTCATGATGGAGGATAATGAAAGCATCACCAACATGACCAATATATTCCTCTCCATTATCACTGACATGAAGAAATTTGATAGAATTCTCACCAATCATGAGGTAAACACCAAAATTCTCAAATCTTTATCTCTTGAAAAATTTGGTATTATAGTTTGTAGTATTCAAGAATATAATCTAGATATTGGAAAAGTGCAAATTGATGTTCTCATTGTCAAGCTTTTCATTCATGAGCTGGCCTTGAAAAAGGATGAGGAAATGAAAAAATTGATAGGACTGAAAAGAAGACCCTTGCTCTCAAATCCTCATCTAAAGATAAGGAGGTTGAAGCTGCCTCCAGTGGGAGTGATGAAAGTGAAAAGGAGGAAGAATAGCTAGCTAAGGAAGGACCAAAAAGCTCATAAGGAGAAGGAAGGATAAGAGGAACCTCAAAATGACATCTTCTAATTTCAAAGAAAAGAAAAATGAAGTGACCAGCTATGAATTTGGAAAGCAAGGTCACATCAAATATGATTTTCCCAAGCTCAAGAAGAAGAAAAAAAGGGAGAAGGAAAAGAAAAAGAGCTTCAAAACCACAGGGATGATAACTCTAGTAAGGAAGATGAATAAGTGGCCAATCTTTACTTCATATCTCACTACATTCATTAAAGCATTAACACCTCAAACTTTAAGTATTGAAGTGATGCAAATATCAAAGGCTAGCCTAAAGATCCACTTGAACTTCAAGACCCTATCACAAAGGAAAGGCTCAAAAGGTTCAAAGAACAATTCGATTATTCGTACAGTAAGGAATAACCATTGGCTAATCCAAAAGAAACAAAGGAAGTAAGAAGCCTAATTGCTTGAAGACGGTAACATGAACTCTTCAAAAGAAGCCTTTAACTTGATCCATTAGAGCCTAATATGTGGAGAGGCCTATGACCATTATTATTCAGCCAAGGTACCATTTGGAGGTCCAATTCAACCAAACATAAAGAAACTTCCTCATTAGATCGAATTCCTCTCTAAAACTAATTAAGAACTTTTGTATTTACTTATGTAAGAAACTTCTTTTATAATTAGGAAAATATCAGATGTATCTTTTAGTTATTTCTTATTTAGTTTAAGAGTATCCTATTTTCCTAATTAGACTAGGTAGATTTGCCTGTTTAGGAATTAATTCTTAGGATTTCTAAAAGCTTTGTAAAGGTTATAAATAACCCTTCTTATTCAGCCAAATCAATCAATTGTTGAATAATATTTCTTTAGCAAAATTATTTGTAAAAGTTAATTCTCTTCTTGAGTTCTAATAGGACTTCGTAAGATTGTTAAGGGATTTCTTAATAATTTCATAAACTTATTTAATCTAGGTCTTAAATTACTTAGTTAATTTAATGTTGAGATTAAATCCTCTTAAATCTTTATAATTTAGGTTGTTAGAAATATGTTTTCTAAAGGTATAATTGGGATTTGAGAGTTTATCTTGTTTGACCTTTAAATTACATCTTAGGACTTGTGTTCTACATACAAATAAGGATCCAAATTCAACTTCATTTGTATCGCGAGGTCATTGGGAATAAAAGTGCTCTTAGCACTAAGTGACCTATGCCTAAGGGCAAAGGAAAAGCTCCCCAAAGCTTAAGAGCTAAGTCTTACAGAGCTAATTATGCATACATAACAAAAAGCATGCTCAATCACACACATACACATAAAATTCCATTATACTCCTTATCATTCATACATTTGCATGCACTCTCACTTCTAAAGTATGGGAAGGCCTTCTACACATATCAAAGTTGTGCATAGGAGAAATACTTATAGGTCTAAACTTCAATGTCATTATTGCATGATGTATGGTCATATAAACATATTCTTTTACTTTAGGAAGACACACATCAAATTAAAGGATCCTTCTAGGCCTAACCTTAAGGACCCAAGTATACTTAGGTACCTAAACAAATGTGATTTATTTTTTTTTGTAGGAATGTTTAGAAGTAACCAATGATGATAATGATTGGCATGCAGATAGTCGGTTCTCAAAGCATATGACAAAAAATAAGAAGCTATTCATAGCCATTAAAGAGCAAGATGGTGGCAATTTCACTTTTAAAAATAATGCCAAGGGTAAGGTAATTGGCATTGGAATAGTTGGTAAGAAAGGTTGCTCCCTTATTGATAATGTCCTTTTAGTTGAAGGTTTGCAACATAATTTGTTAAGTGTAAGTCAATTATGTGTCAAAGATAATAAAGTCACCTTTGACCCTAGAGAATGCTAGGTTACCACCATTATGTGTATAAGAAGGTAGTCTTTAAGGGTAAAAGGAGAGGCAATACCTACTTAATTAACTTAGACAATTTGGTTAACCAATCCTTTAAGTGTTATGTCTCCATTAGCATTAAAGCTTGGCTTTGCCATAAAAGACTTGATAATGCTGACATGTAGCTTCTATAAAGTCTATCAAAAGGAGAACTAGTGGAGGGTCTTCCCAAGCATATGTTCACAAGGTACAAGACATGTGGACCTTGCCAAATGGGGAAGTAACACCAAACTTCCTTCAAAGCAAAAAATGTTGTAAGTACTTCTAGACCTCTTCAACTTATCCATATGGACTTAATTGGACCCATTATGAATGCTAGTGTAGGTGGAAAGCATTATCCTTTTGTCCTAGTTGATAACTACTCTAGGTTTACTTGATTATCCTTTCTTGTTCATAAGAATGACACTTTGATGTTTTCAAAAGTTTTGCTAAAAGTGTTCAAAATGAAAAAGGTTACTTCATTTCTTATATTAAGAGTCACCATAGAAAAGAATTTCAAATTGAGTCTCTTAAAAATTATTATTTAGAGAATGAAATTTCTCATAACTTTTCTACTCTTAGAATATCACAACAAAATGGTGTTGTAGAAAGGAAAAATAGGATTTTGGTAGAGATGGCTAGGACCATGCTCAATGAGTATTCTTTACCTAATTGCATTGGTCTTTTGATTATGATGAAACCTTTGCCCCAATAGCAAGATTAGAGTCTATTAGGATTCTTTTAGTATATACATGTCATATGAATTTTAAACTTTTTCAAATGGATGTGAAAAGTGCATTTTTGAATGGTTTCATTGAGGAGGAAGTCTATGTTGAATAATCTCTAGGTTTTGAGTGTCACAATTTTTCAAATCATATTGTCAAATTAACTAAAGCCTTGCATGGTTTAAAACAAGTTCCAAGTGCTTTGTATAAAAGACTTAGTTCATTTCTTTTACAAAATTATTTTAAAAAGGTAAGGTTGATACTATTTTGTTTGTAAAAAGACAAAGTAAAGATACACTCATTATACAAATATATATTGGTGACATTATATTTGGTGCTACTAATGAATCTCTTTATGAAGATTTTGCTACGTATATGTCTAGGGATTTTGAGATGAGCATGATGGGTGAGTAAGTTCTTCCTTGGTCTTCAAATCAAGCAATCCAAAGAGGGCATCTTCATCAACCAAGCCAAGTACACAAAGGATCTACTTAAGATGTTTAGCATGGATGGATGCAAAGTAGCAAAGACTCTAATGAGTGCAACTATCAAGCTAGACAAATATGAATTGAGTAAGCCTATTGATGAAAAAAAGCATCGAGGTATGATTAGCTATCTCCTCTATCTTACCGTTTTTAGACCTAACAACATGTTTAGTGTTTGTTTATGTGCTAGGTTTCAATCTTGCCTTATACAATCTCATTTGAATGTTGTGAACAAAATTATTAAATATTTACATGGAACATTACATTTAAGACTATGGTATCCAAGGAATTCATCTTTTAGTCTTCTTGGATATTAGGATGTGGATTATGCTAGTAGTTTGTTGGATAGAAAGTGCACTTTTGAAACTTACCCATTCATAGGTGAATGTCTAATTTCTTGGTTTAGTAAGAAGCAAGGTTCAGTTGCCTTATCCACTGCTGAAGTGAAATTTGTAGCGGTAGGTTGTTGTTGGCCCAAGTACTTTGAATGAAACAATAACTTAAGGATTATGGCATAGTTGTTGATCACATTCCCATCAAATGTGATAACACAAGTGCAATAAATCTTTGAAAGAATCCCATTCAACATTCAAGATGTAGACACATATACATTAGACATCATTTTCTTATAGATCATGTCTAAAATGGTAATATAGTGTTAGAATTTATTGACACCAATCATTAACTTGTAGACATTTTCACTAAACCCCTTAATAAAGAAAAGATGAACTTCATCAAAAGCGAACTAGGGATGTTAGATAGAAGTTCCTTAGGGTGATAGTTGATCTCACTTTATTTACTTCATTCCTTTTTATCAATGTTGATTCATTAGTTGATATGATTGGTAATTGTTTGATAACTTTGTGTGTTGAATGCTTTGGATATGTTAATTCATAGTGCAATTATGCTTTTTAATGCCTTAAATTAATAATCATAACATTAATTTGATCACATCTAGTATAGACCAATTCTTATTTCTTATTATTTTTCAAAGTTTTTTGTAATTCGCGACTTGTATTATCCATTCGCAATTCTATTTATAAGTCCAACTTAAAATTTTTGAGGTCTGTCAATTCGCTATCGCTATTTTAGGTTGCCACCATAAAATTTTTTAAAATTCAAAATTTTTGATTATTGACTTCATTGTTTTCTAAGGAAATTTTATTTGTTACTCAAAGCTTTCGTAATTAGTAGTCGTGATAAGGCAGTAACGACTGTGAATTTTTGAAACTACTAGCATCATTTGATTTGATATTCAAATGGTGCTTGCTCCTTATTTAATGCATTTTATTACCAATTTCTTACCCTTTTTTTCTCATTTCTTTGCCTCCTTAAGCCATCTTCACACTCCTCTATTCCACTTTTACTATTCTTTTCATCAATCATCATCTCTCTTCTTAATGTCCTTCAACTTCTCCCATTTTCAACTTCATGGCACCTATAAATCTTACTAGAGCAAAAAAAGGTTAGGCAATTTCCTAACCTCAATGCTCTCCTCCCCTTTATCAAATAAAAGGGATCATTAAAGAAGAACAGGAGAGATTCAAAGCCAACTCAAACAAAATCATCCAATTAAATAAAATTTCATCTACTTTCCTCCTTGAGTCTCTTGGCATCAAGGATGAGATCCATGCCTTTCTTTCTAACATTGGCTAGAATGAGTTCATATTTAGAGGCAAACTAGGATATGATAAAGTTGTCCAAGAGTTTATGTGCACTGTAGCCTTAAGCCGAAGGGCTAAATCTAAAGTAGGTGTGTATAAGATGGTTTTTAGGGCTTTTAGAGAGCTTTAAACCTTCAAATTGGAGATAACATTCCATTCATTATCTCTGCATTTAACATCATTTATTTAGAATTTTGGTCTAAAATTTCTATAAAAACCAAACACAACCCTAAAACTTCTTTAGCCAAATACATCAAAACCCTTACCTTTTGGCTTTTCCACAAAATCATCACATTTTCCATCCATGCTCGGTGTGATGAAAATGAGCAAGTTTCATAAAAGAACCTAACACTTCTTTTTTGCCTTACTAAGAACAAAAAAAAAAAAAAAAAAAAAATCTAAATAGGGAGATATCTTGTGGATCAAAATATGCACATGAGTGTAAAACCAAAAAGTCAATTTTTCCTCTCTTATCACATCACATCCAGTGGGTGCCTTTAATGAAAAAAATGAAAAATTCCTCACCAAGAAATATCTCCCTTCCTAAAATTCCTTAACTTGCCCTACTTAATCAATTGTAAGGCCATGCATCCTAACACATATGTGTACACCTTAGGATTTATTAGGGCTAAGAAGCAAAAAACTACTCCTGCGTCTAAAACGAAATGACTAGTGATTGAGGAAGTTGCCAAAGAACCCATTCCATCTCTTAAGCCAAAAGAAAAGCCTAAATCAAAACCTTTTTTCATCTATCTCTCTTCAATTAACGAAAAACTAGATAAGGTGATGGGGATGCTCAAAGGAAGGTTTTTTTTTTCTTATATCTCACCTTCATAGTGATTAGTAGATCTTCAAGAGAGGGTGTGTGAAACTCCTTGTCATCTTTCAAATTTTTTAGGAATTTGTAGATACCCAAGAGGAAGAAGAAGACTAAGAAAAGGAAGGAGATAAGGCATAAGGAGGAAGAGATGAAGAAATTTGAGATAGTGATGACAATGATGACATATCTCCTACTTTCTAGTTTTATACTAAGGCTTGTAATCTTTTTATGTGTGTGTTCTTTTCATTTGTTGTGTTTGGCCTAAGTATGTGATCAAACATCTTTTGTTTGACTTGTATTCTCCTATTTGTCTAATATAATCTATGTTTAAAGTTTATCCCTCTATTATTGCTCAATGCTTTTTTTTTTTGTTTGCATAATTATGTTTTTCCCTATAATTTCAATTATCCTCTCTTTTTTTATCTTGACAAAGGCAGAGAGTGAACTTGCATGCTATTAATTAAAGGGGAGTATGAATTAAAGGGAAACATTTCCAGTGTTTAATAACATTTCAATAAGTTTAATCTATTTAACATTGTTAACCATCTCCACCTCATATTATGCATTCTTTATCCTTTGTAAAATCAATCTAAGTTGACAAAATAAAAAAGGAGAATGTTGGACTAGATTGGTCAAACCTAAATCGAAACTCTCTTTTGATCTTGACAATGTAGATTCATATGTTCTAACATCAATTTCAAGTGTTGATTTTGCAGATTTTTAGATAGATTTACATTGGTAGTTGAATGAAGGTCTAAGTCTCAAAGATTGCAAGTGGATCCTAATTTGTGGTGACGAATTAGGATATCATGACTGCTATCTTGCAAAAGGATGAACCAAGTTGAACCAGACAAATTGACGATGTACATTACATTCACCATCATGACCGCGAATTTTGCATTTGCTTGGAGGGAATTAAGTCCTCAATCAGAGCATGCCAAGTGTCCAAAGGAACTATTGAAGGATCAAAATTAACGGGCACAAAATAATGGTCAAGATTGTGAATAGTTGAAGCAACATTTCCATGATTTATAGAAGAATTCATAGTGACAGTCACATCTAGTGGAAGTCAAATTGCGACCATGAATTTCATTTCGGCTTGAGGGACATAACGACTATTTTTCTTGAAGAACCAATAGTTGTGTGTCACGTGGACTAGCCATTAGATACGAATAGGGTTTTGTACCTCGAATCGAGCAAATTTAGTATAATATGGTAAATCGAGATAACAAATGGCTAGTCATGACCATAAAAATTGACTGACAAGCATTTAATGCAAAATCTGCCTAGCATACCTTAGAGATTTAGACATAGTTTTGTATGTAACATCTCTTTAATGATTGTTGCTGTTGTCCCTAGGCACCAAGAAGTGGGGTTGAATTGGTGAATAAAAATTTCAAAAACAAAGATAAAGGGGAGAAGAAAGAGTAGAAGAGAGACAATCAATTTATAGTGGTTCGGGTATAATTGATCCTACGTCCACTCCCCAATTAATCAATTGGGTATTTCACTATCTCAATGGTGTTTTCAAGCTCACATCTAACTTATACAACTTGTGTTTTGATGGCTAACACAAAACCTTACAACAATGTGTTTTTAGGCTAACACAAAACCTTACTCAAGTGTTTCACTAGGCTCACACTTAAACCTTTCTTGAAGTGTTTTTACAGGCTAACACAAAACCTCACAACTTGGTGTTTAATGCTCACACCTAACAATTACAATTTCATAAAGAAGATAAAGAAAATGAGTAGCAAAGATTGAGAGCTTTAATCACTTGTAATTAATTCCTTAGCAACCTTATTCATGGTTGTTTGGTGGAGTATTTATAGGCAAACTTCACCAAAGAGATGTTGCAGATCATAGCTCATCAAATCTTTGAGACATGCTTGACAGATTTTGCATTAAATGCTTGTCAGGATGAAATCGCGATCGCTACTGTATTTTGCGATCGCGAAATCCAAGTTCTTCAAGGGAAACCCCGTTTGTGTCTAACGGCTAGTCTACGTGGCAGCTTCTTATTAGTTCACCAGGAAAATGTAGCTGTTATCTTTTACCTACTTTCAAAAGTCATCGTCGCGAGTTTTGTTGCGCAGGCTGCGACAGAGGACGTGAATCCATATGCCAAAGTGGTTAACTTTCTTCCACAAGATTCACGGTCGCTACCAACAAGATGCCTCTGCGAAATTTGACTTCTAACAGTCTTCTGGGATACTTGTCAAGCTGTGGTTGTGGACTTGCTTCCCTCTTGGGTTACTTTGAAATTCATGGTCGCAACTAAGGCGTGACTTTCACCGCGAATTCGTCTGTCACATTTTGGCTTCTTCTTTTCTAAAGGTCGCGGCCGAGAATGGCTCCGCGATTTCGCCTGCTTGAATTTCAGCATGTCTTAACATGAGTCGCGGTCACGAATCCTAGATTGTGGTCGAGATTTACATGTCACTTTGGAGTTTATCAACTCTTTGCATTTCTTCTTGAGAGATTTATTTATTTCTACAAAATCAACACTTATTTAAAATATTAGTGGGGACCAATCTACTTTGTCAATATCAAAAGAGGTTCTAAACTTAGGATTAATCATCCTAGTCCAACACTCTCCCCCTTTTTGATTTTGACAACCTAGATTGATCCAAAGAGAAAAATAAGTGTAGAGAAGTAAAATTGAATCATAACTTGGCAAAGAGTGTAAAATTAATTTGCTTAAATAACTCCCCCTAAGCTTATGCACTTGCTTGCTTACTCCTCCTTAATTAGTTATCTCTAATTTTTCACTTGAATCTTATTTAATCTCCCCCTTTGGCAAGATCAAAAAGATTTAGAGAAGACCAAAGATAATTAAAGGAAAGTTAAGCATAAGTAGAGCAAAATAATATAAGAAACAAACATAGAGAGCACAAAGAGATGCAAAAACAAACTTTTATAAATACTAACTATGAGTTCACAAATTTTGATTACAAAAGGTAACCAAATAAAAACAAAGTACAAAACGAAACCTAAACACTAAAATGCTGGTGAATCACTATCATATCTAGAAGAGTCTTCCGCAGTCTCTAGGAGGCCACCTTCAGCTTCATCTCAATCTTCCACACCTTGATCCCTATCTTGAGTATCGTCAAAATCTGTAAAGTCGAAGAGGTGGCAGGTTGGAATTTTGAGTTTCTCCTGAAGATCCACCATGTCGCTGTGGAGGTGGGAGAGGAATAGTGATAATCTCTTCATCATTCGCATAATCTTATAAAACTTGCGGTTGATGGTGGAGAGCGATACTTTTTTCGTTGGCTTCGGTGGAGGAGGAGCAGAGGGGGCTGAAGAAGGAACCTTTTCAGTGTGGAGGGGCTTTCTCTTGGATGCTTGAGAACTCTCCAATCGTTGTGCACCATATGCACCAAGTAGATAGGCGTAAGAGTCAGGATGTATTGGCTTGGTGTTGACAAGGTATATGAGATCCAAAAAGTTCTGTGAAGGCAGATACTTTTTGGTGAGGAGCTTTTCCTTGTCTTCATTAAGAGCGCCCACAAAGCGATAAATCGCGGTGACATGAGACGAAAGTAAGAACTGACTCTTCGACTTGATGCTCATGTGAATCAACTGATCCACTAGATACCTGCCGGTCTGGATAGACTTGTTTTTTACTAAGCAGAAGAGAAAAGCAAGATCTTTCTCTGATACCTTTTCATTCCCATCGCCCCTAGCGTTGATGGAGAATGTAATGATGCGGTGAACGATCCATAATGGCAAGGTCTTGATGTGTTTTGCCAAGGAAGATCGAGGGTCGTGCATGGCCTCTATCGAGATCTCTGCCTAAAACTCTGTGTAAATGACATCGAGAGCAGCAATGATGAAGGGAATGTGCTCACCGATTTAAAGAGTGAAGAGGCTGGACAACTGCTCGAATGTGATGTAGTATGGATCTTCGGAAGCCCGAAAAGTCATTCCATATTGCCCTGCAGGAGACTCCATTTTACAACTCAATTGGACCATACACATGAACTCTCGAAAGATCTTCTCGTATCTGTGTTCCGCATGGAAGATAAAGTCATTCCAGCCTAGATTGGACAGGAATGCCCGAATTTTGTTGGCGAGGCCAAAAGACTCGAGCAGAAAGGAAGAAGGTATTTTGTTTAGGAGGATGGTTTTGGAGAGATTTGCTTTGTATCTCTGTTTTTCCTCACGAGTTACTCCCTTCATGTTGAGAAGAGAAGGAGGGGCAGAGGGTTGTGCAATTCCTTTGTCCTTGTCGGCTCTTGAGGCTTTCTTGGGTGCCATGGCAGTTTTTTGAGAGAAATAGGAGAGATTTGGGAGATTTGGAAGTTAGTGGATTGGAGTTGTGATGAAATCACTGTTTAAGGAGGTATTTATAGGCTTCAAGGGGAGTGAAAACGGTAAGAAACAGCTGGAAATGGATTAAATGAAGGGTTGGCAACGGTTGGCAATCAAATCTCATAAATATGAGTTGGTTACTATAATTCGCGTTTGCGATTTCCTTAGTCGCGATCATGAATTCTGAAAAATGTGAGTAATGGACAAATTTTCCTCGAGAATACGCGCTGCAATAGTCAGAATTTTGAAAAACTGACAAAATTTGCTGTGGAGAGAGATTTTCGCAACCGCAAATTGACATTTGATAGCTAGTAAGGTTGACTTGTAATTCGCGATCGTGAAGAATGAATAACGACCGCGAATTGCAAGTCATCAAGGATAAGAATGAAAATTTTAGAAAAACATGTGATCTCTTAAAAACAAAGAATAAAATCTTTCAATATCATTAATCAAACATATCACACACATATATCACACTATATCAAACAAGAATTTTCACTTAAGGGAGCTTCCATCAAACATTGTCAATTCTCTCTTAATGAAGTGCATTCTTTCTTCATTTAGAGATTTAGTGAAAATATCTGCAAGTTGATGATTAGTATCAATGAATTCTAACACAACATCACCTTTTTGCATATGATCTCTAAGAAAGTGATGCCTAACATCTATATGCTTACTTCTAGAATGTTGGATGGGATTCTTTGAAAGATTAATAGCACTAGTATTGTCACATTTGATAGGAATGTGATCAATTACTTTACCAAAGTCCTTTAATTG
>CATIWR010113742.1:0-23993 GCA_949677035.1 Omphalea diandra
AATAATATGATTATGTTCTATTACATGTATATATGATTGAATTGTTACATGTTACATGGGAATACAGGCCAAGTGAGAATCAAATGCTCTTAATGATTACTTGGCATATCATTTGTGAATAAGCACTTGCACATGGAACTAAAAGGGCGTTGTGACTGACTCGTCAAACACTTGCAAATGAATTATAGGAAGATGGACCAATAGGTCCCAAATCATATGTTACATGAATCACATGAATATCCCGAGAGCAATGTTTGCCTTTCTCGGTCACGACAAAAACAAAGCTATTACATTTGCACTTGCATAGTCAATTGTTATACTTGCAATGTATATTGATGATATTTGATTATGGATTATGCCATGAGGATTTGATTATTGTTTTTATTCACTGAGTCGCGACTCACAAAATCGTAACTATTTTTCAAATACTGAAGCATAGAGTTTGGACATTTTGGTGCATAAAATTTTGCATAAAGACACATGGAATACAGGTCGTCGACTGAATTCCAACTCTCTCTCCTTGCGTCATGTACATACATTTGATATGAACTAGTTATGGTCACTGGTCCTGACATTAGTTAACACGTGTACATTAAATACATATGAGATTATATATGTATGATGAATAAACCTTAATGTGAATGCATTTTTGAACATGAAATGCCATGATTTGCAACTGAAAGCGATAGTTACAGTTGGTGATATCAGAGGATTTAAGCACACAAGGGGCAGACGTGCAAATCTCGGTGTGTATGACATCGCAGGGTCGACGGGCAAATCTCAGGTGTTGAGTGCTCCGATAGATATCAGCTGTAGCCACGTTGTGACGTTACAATTTGTGGTATCAAAGCTGATTTACAAATGAGAACAATGGATGTCACAATTATTGGTTTGACAAATGAATTTATATGTATGTTACAGTTTTGGTATCAGAGAGGGCTCAAGCATATGCGGGACAGACGTGCAAATCCCGGTGTGTATGACATCGCGGGGCCGATGGGCAAATCTCGGATGTTGAGTGCTCTGATAGGTACCGATTGTAGCATTATAGATTGTGGTAGAAAAAAATACTAATATTCAGTGGTATCAATGGTTGTTACATTTATTGAAACTAGTATCAGAGTAACATGATTTGTAAACACAAGTGGTCATTACATTTATTGGTAAATGCAATTAGTCGTTATATTTATTGGTATCAGAGCAAATATGAATATGGTCGTTGCATTTTTAATGAATTGAAAATAGGTAATCTCAAGGAGACTAGGATATCTTTATAACTAGTGACTGTATCAGTTAAGTATCTTATGGGGATTATTGAGGACATTCTTATCAAGTTGGACAAGTTTATTTTTCTAGCAAATTTTGTGGTGTTAGATTTTGAGGAAGACTATGATATACCACTAATCTTAGGGAGACCATTCTTAGCAATATAAAAAGCCCTTATTATTATAGAATTAGGTAAATTGACCTTAAGAGTGGGAGATGAACAAGTGGAGTTTGATATGTATAAAGCCATGACGAGGCCAATGATGAAAACAATTTGTTTGGAAATAGATGAGGTTGATCACTTAGTGAGGGATGAGATTTAAGGAATGATGATAAAAGACAATGAGAATAATGAACTTATTCCCATAAGAATGGTTACCAGTTGGAGAGTGTGCATAGACTATTGAAAGTAAAATGTCGCAACTAGGAATGATCACTTTCCCCTCCCTTTCATTAATCAAATGTTAGAGAGACTTACTGGCATGCCTATTATTATTTCTTAGACCAATATTTAGGATATAACTAGATTTATATTGCTTTGAAAGATCAAGAGAAGACCACTTTCACTTACCCTTATTGAACCTTTGCTTATAGAAGAACACCTTTGGTCTTTGTAATAAATCGACCATTTTTCAATGGTGCATGATGACAAACTTTTCAGACTTGGTGGAACAATGTGTTGAGGTGTTTATAGATGACTTTCTAATGCATGATGATTCCTTTGATCAATGTTTAGAGAACCTTAAAAAGGTGTTGATGAGATGAGAAAAATTAATTTAGTATTGATTTAGGAGAATTGTCATTTCATGGTGTTAGAAGGTATTGTGATTGGACATAAATTTCAATAAAAGCAATTTGGTCGATAGAATAAAGATTTAAGTGATAAAGAAACTTCTGCCACCAACATTCACTAGAGCTATTAAAAGGTTCCATGGTCATGCTATATTTTATAGGTGGTGTATAAAGGATTTTTCTAAAATCTCTAAACCTCTTTGCAATCTGTTAGCTAAAGATGCCCTTTTTCACTTTTCTAATGATTATCTTAATGCTTTCAACAGGTTGAAGCATAAGTTAATCTTCGCACTACTTATGGCAGCTTGAATTAGAATCTTCCTTTTGAACTCATGTGTGATGCAAGTAATTATGTTATGGTAATGGTGCTTAGACAAAGGAAGAATAACAAACTTCATGTTATACGTTATGCAAATTTGGTCCTCAATGAAGCTCAAATGAATTATGTAACAATAAAGAAAGAACTACTTGCTATAGTGTTTGCATTTGAGAAGTTTCATTCATACCTATTAGGTTCCAAAGTAATCGTGTACATGGATCATTCAAAAATTAAATATTTATTGGTGAAAAAGGATGTCAAACCTCGTTTGATTCAATAGGTGTTATTATTGCAAACATTTGGTTTGGAGATTAAGGATAACAAGGAGAGTGAAAATTTGATAGTAGATCATTTTTCCAAATTAAAGTAATGAGACGTAAAAAAAGATGCACAAATTGATGGCAAATTTCCTAATGAGCAACTCTTTAAAATAAATAAGGTGGAGTCCTTATGATATGGCTACATAGTAAACGTTTTAGCAAGTGGAGTTGTACCACATGAGTTGTCATATTAAAAGAGGAATAAGTTCATCAATGACTTTAAGTTTTATTGGGAGAATCCATTCCTTTCTAAGGATTATTCCGATGGGATAATAAAATGGTGTTTTTCCTATGAAGAAGCCCCTAACATTTTTTAGCATTACCACATAACAAACATGGGGGACATTTGGGACTAATAAAAATAACTACTAAATTACTTCAAAGTGAGTTCTATTGGCCAATACATTTCATGGATTCTTACCTATTCGATTATTCATGCGATCGATGTCAATGCATAAGGATCATATCTAGGAGGAAAAAATGCCATTGAATAAGATGATGGAGGTTGAATTGTTTGATATTTGGAGGATGGATTTTATGGGAACTTTTCCCACTTTTTTTAGGAATTAATACATCCTTGTTATGGTTGACTATGTGTCAAAATGTGCATAAGTAATAGCTACTACAATGATGCAAGGGTGGTGATTAGATTCCTTAAATGAAACATTTTTACAAGATTTGTTATACCACAAGCCATAATTAGTAATGGAGGCACTCACTTTTGCAACAAGCAATTTTAAACTCTTTTGAAAAAGTATGGAGTGCATCATAGAGTTGTTATAATGTACCACGCCTCAAACGAATGGATAAGCTAAAATATCTAACTCAGAACTTAAGCAAATTTTTAAGAAGGAAGTTTCAAACTCTCGAAAGGATTGGTCTACTAAACTATATGATGCATTATAGGTGTATAGGATAGCATTTAAAGGATCAATTAGTATATCTCCATATCACTTTTTGTTTTTAGCAAATATTGTCATTTACCAGTTGAGCTTGAACATAAAGCTTACTAGGCAATAAAGAAGATCAATTACAATTTTAAAGAAGTGGGTGAAAAATGGCTTCTTCAACATAATGAGTTAAAAGAGCTATAGTTGGAAGCATATGAGAATACCATGATCTATAAGAGGAAGACAAATAGATTGCATGGCAAGCACATAGTGTAACATGAATTCTAAGAGGGACAAGTATTGCTCTACAATTCTAGGTTGAGGTTATTTCTTAAAAAATTGAAGTTGAAGTGGTCGGGAGCTTTTGTGATAAAAAAAAATTTATCAATATGGAGTAATACACATTAAAAATCATAAAGTATAGATTTTCAAAGTGAATGGATAACATCTCAAACCTTTTTTTTAGGATGGAGCCTCAGAAGCAAGAGGAGGTTCTTTACCTCCCCACTACACTCGGTCAAAGAAGAAGATTCAAGCTAAAAGACCTTAAAATAGTGCACTAGGGAGGCAACCCAAGTTTTAAATTTTTCTTGCAATTTGTTTAGCTTTTACTTTATTAGTTAGTATTATTAAACTATTTGAATAAAAGCTCTTCTTTCTTTTTGATAAGTTGCATTGGAGATAATGAAGAGAATAAGAAATTTGAAGTAAGCAAAATGAAGAAAGTCTCAAAACCAAAGGGGGTAACAATTTCGTCAAATATCTTATACCAATTTTGTGCTATAATGTTACTCGTCTTGAATTTTTATGTTAAAATATGTGGAAAATGTTTGCTAAGATGTTTTTATCTGATTCTATGTCAAAATGGTAGTAGAGGTGAAGATTAGTAGTCATTTGGTTAAGAGGAGTGTGTAGAAGCTTCTAGGTGTTCTAGAATTACTTAATCCACAAGCATTCGGGGGGACATCATCTATAAGTGGAGGAGAAGAAAACACTATTATATTTTTCATCCATTATTACATCAAAGACACCAAAATGGAACTCATCTTAGCTAAGGTGAAAGAAGAGCAACCTCTACCTCTCCTACCACCCATTTTCAAGCTTTCTAAACTTGAAATTCCACTTTTAATAACCAAAATCTCCACCTTGAAACAAACAACAACATTTTTTGGTTACCATAAAGCATACCTGGAAGAAAATGAGTTCCCATTTTCTTTTAGGCAAATTATAGCACTAGAGTATAGTGAGAAGAGATTCCATGTTTAATTAAAGTGGAAGATTCATCATCAAGTGAGGAGGAGGAAAAAGGAAGTGAGCCTATGAAGATTTTTGATTCACCACCAAAAAGGGGAAGAGGGAGGCTACAAAAACTAGAGAGGGGCAAAGGAAGACCAAGGAAGAATTAATTTGTGATTTTGCCTTAGATTGTAATCCTCTGGACTTACTCTTCTATTCTTTAGTATGTTTTTAATTTCAATAATGTTAACATTTCAATTATGTAAGGTTTGAATTTTAGTTTTAATGTTACTTTCATGTTTATTAATAATAGTTTTAATGTTTTTTTTTATGAATTATGCAAAAATAAAATCTTAAATTGATGCATTTTAATCATTCTTCATGTGTTTGGAAGGTGTTTGATAGTAGTTTGCATATGGAGGATTAATTTTGAAGAAATTTGAATGATCAGAGTGGGGCATTGTTTCACCCATGTATAAAGTCACGAGCTATGACTTTCCTATGTGAACCTTGGTTCAACCCAGTCATAGGCTGTGACTAGTTTCGCTTTAGAACATAGTCTATGTTGTCATTCCTATGACATGTGTCACATGATGTGACATCCTCAAGATTGAGGCTTTTGGGAGGAATTTTTAGGGGGCTTTTTCAAGCCAATCCAAATTTCAAATGTCCCCACCTAAACCCCACTTCTCTTGGTCTACATATAGGCTCTAATTATCCCCATTTTCAATCACAATTCAATTCAAACACTTCTCTAGAGTTTGAAAACAAGTATAATTCTTTTAATCATCAGAATTCTTTCCATCTTTTAACTATCTTTAAGCTATTGATTAGTTTTCTTATTCTTTTATAACCACCATAATGCCATCACAACTTTCATCAATTCATTATGACATCAAGAGCATCTTCATCAACAAGAAAGGAGAAGCAACCATAAAGAGGACCACAAGAAATCTGACCAAAGTATGGTGCTCCTTTTCTTATTTATAAGGAATAATAAGGTAAAAGGTTCCTTTCTTCAAACTTTAAAGTGTATGTTGTATGTAGATTCTTAAATAAACAAACTTTAGTGCAATTAGAAGCCTTAGAAAGAATGAAAGATCTTCTAAGTATGTAAGGTTAGGAAAAGTTTGCATTTACACAAATCCCATTTTATAAAATACTCAATCTTGACTTATTTTATACACTACACTTTGAAAATGAGCATGAGACATCCAATGTATTTAGACTTTTTAGTAATCAATATACCATTAATCAAACCATAATGAGAGGTGCAGTTGGCTTTTATAAAGGAGGTATAAGTGTTTATCCCTAAAACATTAGTGCTAGAGAATTTGGGAGATAATTTTGGGTCAAGATAGAATTAATTTTCATTAATCATTTAATAGAGCCATTAAAGATAGATGTTTGATGATACTCCACAAGTTATGGCTTGTGCTATCTTTGGGAAGTTAGAAGCATCAAAAGTTTTTAAATAAGAGATTTTTCACACGTGGTGTGTTCATTATAAGCTCAAAGTCTTAACTACTCATTTCATTTTTCAACAATTAGTGGGATTATTTAAGCTTCACAAGCAAGTAATAGGATTTGATTATATAGTTACAGGGTTAGCTATGCATTTATATAGCTTTGATCCTAGCCAAATTGATGAATAAAATATGCCTATAATAGGGACTTTAGATCTCATTACACTGGAAAGAATAGGGGTTGTGACATGTAAGTTTAGAGGACTTAAATTCACAAGACCAAAGATTCAAAAACAAGAATAAGAGGAAGTTTAAAAGGAAAATGAAGAGAAGGAGGAAGAGATTCCTAATGTTCCACCTCTCAATACTCTTCCATAAGAAGGAGGAACTAGTGCAACTAAAGAGGGGCCATGAAACTTAGTCGTTCAAAGACTAGACACATGGATGAGAGATTGGCGAGAATGGAAAGGATATAAAAGCATCAAGATTATAAGATTCGATAATACTTTGCTAAAGCTAACATAGATTTGCCTTTTCTCCATTAGATACTCCATGATGCACTATGTTATGAAATCATGCCTTTGGTTTTTACTCTTATTGATGCTAAGTTATTTATGATATTCTAGGCTTGTTTTCTTATTATTGTGTTTGTGATTTAATGTTGTAAGGTGCCCATGCACCATTATTATGTATTTTGACTTTGAATGGGCAATGTATGGAGAAAAATTAGTGGAATTTACTTTTGCATGATTTATTTATTTTGTTTTTGTTTTACTTGGCTACTTAATTTTTCTTGTTTTCTTAAGTGCCACGATAATATTGTATAGTAGTTAATTCTAACATTTTTATACTTTATCCCCCCTTAAGATACATGCATTACCAATGAATTTTGCACATTAATAGACCTAATGGATGTAAATTGGTATTTTATAGGTGAAAAGTTAAGAAAAGTAAAGTTTAATAGAAAAAGAGCAATACAAGACCATGTGGTTTAGGTGCACAGTCGTGTGCCTCAACAAGGCAAAAGGCAATAGAAAAGTAAGGAGCATGGGCTCGCAGCACGACCGTGCATCTTGAAGGGTTATCATAGTTAAAGGGATCATGGAAATGCATGACTATGCTTTTACATGCACATAATCATATGAAAGTCGCGATCGCAAATCTAGATGCGACACACACTGCGAATTCCTCTGTGAGTTAAGGTCACTTTTTTCAGTTAGATCGCAGTTGCAAATTCACCCACGAATTCCTCTAGTCTAGCTTTATCTATGCTTATGGCTAATTCGCGGTCACGATTTAGAATATACACACCACAAATTTGGATGAACTTTACAAGGTTGGAGATTTTGAATTTCATCCAACTTTCAATGTAAAAACTAACTTATAATCCATAAAATAAATGCAAGTATTAGTACTAATCAATCTATATTGTAAAGATCAAAAGAGGTTCATGACTTAGGTTAAACCAACCTAGTTTTGACAATCTCCTCTTTTTTGATTTTGACAACTTAGATTGATCTTAAGGGAAAATAAATGCATGAGTTATGAAATTGGGATGGTGAATGATTCAATGAATATTTAACAAATTTCAAGATAATGATCAAAATAAAATTCTAAGTGTGAGAGATAAATAATACTCCCCCTCAACTTATGCTTTTGTCTTACAAACTATTTTCTCCATGCAATTATCTCCCCTTTTGGCAAGATAAAAAAGAAGGTGAATGGAGAAGATCAAATAACATGCATAAAGATGAGATAAAGTGATCATAAGGAGCAAATATTAACTCATAGAATCATATAAATTACAGTCACATATGTAACTCATATAATCATAAAAAATTGCAATCACATATAGCAAATATCAATCATATAGCATAGGAAACAAATAAATTCAAATTTAAACACTTTTATTTCTTAATTAGCTATGGGATTAACAACTATACATTATAGATAAAGAAAAGATAAAAAAAATAAGTATAGAAGATTGGAGAACTATCATCATCTCTAGAATCATCTTGCTCTTCATCGTCGCCTCCTCTTTCAGCTTCATCTCCATCTTCAACCTTTGGCTTGTCATCCTCCTCCAGTTTGTCCTCATAATCGGTGAAATCAAGAAGATAGTAGGGAGGAACACCCATCTTTTCTTGCAAGTCCACCATGTCACTGTGAAGGTGGGAGACAAGAAGAAACCTTTTCTTCAACATCCTCATCACCTTATCTAGCTTTTGGTTGATAGTGGCAAAAGATATCTTGGTCTTAGATTTGGGTTGAGGAGGTGGTACTAGTATTGCTCCCTCTTCAATGACAAGCTTTTTTCTCTTAGAGGCTTAGGAAGTTTCCAGCTTTTTGGCCCCAAAAACACCCAAAGTATAGGCATATGAGTCCGAGTGAATGGCTTTGGCATTGATAAGATAAGTGAGGTCCATATAATTTTGGGAAGGAATGAGTTTCTTAGTGAGGAAATTTTCATTTTCCTTATAACGAACACCAACAAATCTGTAGATGGTGGTTACATGGGAGGGAAGGAGAAATTGGCTCTTAGGTTTAGTGCTATTGTGGATTAATTGATCTACAAGATAGCGACCGGATCATATAGGTTTAGTTTTCATAAGACAAAAAAGAAAAGCAAGGTCCTTTTGAGATACTTTTTTGTTACCATCACCTCTAGCATTAATAGAGAAGGTGATGATACAATAAAGTAATGAAAAAGTAAGGGTTTTGATGTATTTGGGATCATGCTTGGTCTCGATTAAAACTTTGGACCAAAATTCAGAGTAAATAACATCAAGTATGGAGATAATGAATGGAATGTTATCTCCAACTTGAAGATGGAAGAGGTTGGATAATTATTCAAAAGTGATAAAATAAGGATCCCAAAAAGCTTGCAATACTAACACATATTATCTGACGCGAGATTCGGCTTTACGACTAAGAGTTACTATACACATGAATTCTCTCACGATCTCTTCATATTTAGGTTCATCATGAAAGATAAATTCATTCCATCCCAAGTTGGAGAGAAACGTGTGAATCTCGTTGTTGACTTTAGAAGAAAAGTGGAAGGCATTTTGTTTGGAAAGATAATTTTAAAGGCATTAGCTTTATATTGATCCTTCTCTTCTTTTGTAATCCCTTTCATTTGATGTAGGGTTGGTGGTGCAGAGGGTTGGGCTACTGCCTTGCCCTTCTCTGCTTTTGAAGCTTTCTTAGGAGCCATTGGGAATATTAGAAAGATTTAGAGAAGTTTAAGAGTATGAGAGAAGATAGATGATTTGGTGTAGGATGTAATGATCTATGGCCATAGAAAAGGTGTATAAATGACTTGAAACAACTATAATGTGAATAATGAAAGGTTGGAAATGATTGGTAGTCAAATCAAATTAATGTGTGGCAGTTACTAGAATTTGCGACCACTAATGGAAAATCGTGATCACTAATTATGAAATATATGAGTAATGTACAAAAAAATCTCAAGAATCGGTGTGTACAACTATCAGAAATTTGAATTTTTGATTGAATTTGCTGTGGAGAGCAAATTTCACGACCGCGAATTAATAGTTGTCAGCTGAATAAAATGAAACTATAATTCATGACCATGAATCAAGGATAGCAACCACGAATTACAAGGCAAGAAGGATAATAATGAAAAAACAAAATTTGACATTTCAAGTTGTGATGCACTTAATATATTGATGCAAATTGAAATAAAGAGCACAATTGCACTTATAATAAAGACATCTAATGATAAATGTCACATACAACCAAACATATAGCAATCAAACAAAAGATCAAACTTATTCACAACATTCCCAATTCTCTCGTAATGAAGTTCAACCTTTCTTCATTGAGAGGTTTAGTGAAGATATTCATAAATTGATGAGTTGTATCTATAAATTCTAACACAACATCACCATTTTGAACATGACCTCTAAAAAAATGATGTCTAATATCTATTTGTTTGCTCCTAGAGTGTTGGATGGGATTCATAGAGAGATTAATCACACTAGTGTTGTCACATTTGATAGGAATATGATCAACAACTTTGTCATAATCCTTTAATTGTTATTTCATCCAATGTACTTGGGTGCAACAACAACCCGCAGTTACATACTCAGCTTTGGCGGTGGATAAGGCAACTGAAACTTGCTTCTAGCTAAACTAAGACACTAATCGTTCTCCTATAAATTGGCAAGCTCTAGAAATGCTTTTCCTATCTAATACACTACTAGCATAATCTGCATCTGAGTATCCTACAAGACTAAAAGATGAATATCTAGGATACCATAAACCTAAGTGTAATGTGCCATGCAAATATTTAAAAATCCTTTTGACAGCATTTAAATGTGATTCTTTGGGATACGATTGAAATCTAGCAAACATATGTACACTAAATATAATATCAGGCCTAGAAGTAGTAAGATAGAGTAAAGAACTTATCATACCTCGATATCTCTTCTCATCAGCTGTCTTAGCTGATTCATCTTTGTCCAATTTGATGGTACCATTCATGGGTGTTTTTGCTACTTTGCATATATCCATGCCAAATTTCTTGAGTATGTCCTTTGTGTATTTGTCTAGGTTGATGAAAATCCCTTCTTTTGTTTGCTTGATTTGTAGACTAAGGAAAAACTTGAGTTTTCCTATCATGCTCATTTTGAATTCCCTAGTCACACTTAGCAAAATCCTCACATAGAGATTCAGTAGTAGCACCAAAAATGATATCATCAATATAAATTTGTACTATTAGTGTATCATGTTTGTCCTTTTTTACAAATAAAGTTATGTCCACCTTTCCCTTTTCAAAGTCATTTTGCAAAAAAAAAAGAGCTAAGCCTTTCATACCAAGCTCTTAGAGCTTGTTTCAAGTCATATAAGGCTCTTTTTAATTTATAAACATAATTTGGAAAACTATGTGATTCAAAATCAGGAGGTTGTTCAACAAAAACTCCCTCCTCAATAACTCCATTTAAAAAAGCACTTTTGACATCCATTTGAAATAATTTAAAATTCATATGGCATGCATAAGCTAAAACAATCATAATGGCCTCTAACCTTGCAATAGGGGCATAGGTTTCATCATAGTCTATGCCTTGCTCTTGGTTGTAACCTTCTACAACCAATCTAGCCTTATTCCTAGTGATGAAACCTTGCTCATCTAACTTATTCCTAAATACCCTTTTGAAACCTATAATTGGATGTTCCTTGGGCCTAAGAACAAGTTCCCATACATTGTTTCTCTCAAATTGGTTGAGTTGCTCTCGCATAGCAATCACCCAACTTTCATCATCAAGAGCCTCATCTATTGATTTTGGCTCGAATTGAAAAATAAAAGCAAGATTGTTATCTAAAAGGTTTAGTTGAGATCTAGTACTGACACCATTTGAAGTATCACTAATGATTAAATCTTTGGGGTGATGCCTAAAGAATCTCCAATCTTTGGGTAAATCTTGATTTGGCAATGCTTTTTATTGATGTTAAGGATCCTTGTCTACTCTTGATGACTTGTCCTCATCCTTATCTTTATCTTCCTCTCTTGTAGTATTTTTTAATTTCAATTTTTTAAAATCACCTACAAGATCATCAATAAAAGTACCTCTCCCAAGATCAAGTTTATTATATTCATCAAATACAACATGCATAGACTCTTCAATAACCACTGAACTTTTATTAAAGACTCTATAGGCCTTGCTAAAGGTGAAATAACCTAAAAATATACTATCATTAGTTTTTTAGTCAAATTTCCCAAGATTATCCTTAGAATTCAATATATAGCACTTGTATCCAAATACTCTTAGGTATGATATCTTGGGTTTTCTACCATTCCATAGCTCATAAGATGTTTTATTGAGAATAGGTCTTTTAAAAACACTATTTGCAATATAACATGAAGTATTAATGGCTTTAGCCTAAAAGTTATTTGGTAAATAATACTCATTGAGCATAGTTCTAGCCATCTCTACTAGTGTTCTATTTTTCCTCTGTACAACACCATTTTGTTGTGGTGTTCTAACAGTTGAAAAGTTATAAAAAATCTCATTCTCTTAGCAATAAGATTCAAAAGATTCATTTTGAAATTCCTTTCCATGGTCACTTCTTATAGAAGAAATGAAGTAACCTTTTTCATTTTGAATTCTTTTTAAATAACTTTTAAAAGCATTAAAGGTATCATACTTATGAGCTAGAAAGGACACCTAAGTAAACCTAGAGTAATCATCGACTAAGACTAGTGCATAATGTTTTCCACCTAAACTAGCACTCCTAGTAGGTCCTATAAAGTCCATATGTATTAAATGATGGGATCTAAATGAACTTATAACATTTTTGGCTTTAAAGGACGATTGATGTTGCTTCCCCATTTGGCTAGGACCACATGTCTTATCTTTTGAGAATCTTAGCTTGGGAAGACCTTCCACTAGATTTCCTTTTGATAAGCTTTGTAAGAGCTTTATGCTAGCATGCCCAACTCTTATATGTCATAGCCAAGCTTTATTACTAAGAGACATAAGACACTTACAAGATTGTTTAGCCAAATTGTCTAAGTCAATTACATAGGTATTGTTTTTCCTTTCACCCTTAAAAATAACCTTTTTATCTACTAATGTGGTAACTCAACATTCTCTAGGTTCAAAGATGACTTTATTACCTTTGTCACACAATTGACTTATACTAAGCAAATTATGTTGCAAGCCATCAACTAATAAAACATCATTAATTAAAGAGAAACCATTCTTACCAATGGTTCCAATGCCAATTACCTTACCCTTGGCATTATTACCAAATGTGACTTACCACTTTTTTACTTTAGGGCCATGAATAGCTTCCTATTGGCCATCATGTGTTTTGAGCATCCATTATCCATATGTCAATCATTTGATTCATAGGTTGGTGCCAAACACCATACACAACACAATTAAATCATCTTTTCATTGGTACCCTAACATACTTAAGTCCTAAGAGGTTGGGCATTCAAGGATCCTCCAATTTAAGGTGTGTCTTACTAATATAACAATAAACACTAATGTGTCCATATCTCATGCAATAATGGCATTTAAGGTTAGACTTATATGTCTTCCTCCTATGTAATGCCTTGGTATGAATGGGTGATTTTCTCATATCTATATGATGTGTGTGAGAACATGAGCATGCATGTATGGGTGTAGATGTGAATTTTTTATGTGTCTTAGGATTAACATGCTTCTTATTATACATGTAAGCATGATTGGCCTTTTTAGAAATAGGCTTTGAGCCTTGTTGCACTTTCCTTTTTCCCTTAGGCATTGGAGGTTTAGTGCTTTTGGCACTCTTATTTCTACTAACCTCAATACTTGAAGTTTGTGGTGTTGAGGCTTTAATAAATGTAATATATATAGGTGTGGAGGTTGAGGCCTCATTAAAGCCTATACCATGCCTAATCAAGGGAGGCCTTTATGATACTATAAGTGTATCCAAAGCTTTCTTACCCTTATGAAATTTAGAGATAGAGCTTCTAAGCTCAATGACTTCTCCTTTTAAAGAGTCATTCTTTTTTCTTAATGAAGCTAGTGATGAACATGATTTGGAAAGGTTTTCCTTTAATTTTTTTAGTTCTTCATTTGAAGCCCTAAATTAACTTATAAGGCTATTAAATGATTTATAATGATCTTTTAATTTTATGCACTTCCTCTTGTAAGTCTTCATTTGTGACTTATATTTGTCATATTTCATTGTGAGAGCTTCTAAAAGCTCATCATCTACATCATCTAAATCATCATATTCAGAATTAGAATGAGATGAAGTGTTTACCTCATTAGGAGAGTCCTCTTGAGCCATGAAGCATATGTTAGCAATCTCCTCTTCTTCATCATCTTCACTTGAGCTATCATCCCAAGTGGCTTTAAAGCTCTTCTTCTTCTTTTTGCCCCATTTATTCTTCTTTTTTAGCTTAGGGCAACCATACTTAATGTGGCCTTGCTTGCCACACTCATAGGAAGTGACATCAATTGATCTTTCTTTAGGATTAGGATTTGCTTTCTTAAAGTTCCTTCTTTATTTTCTTCTTCTAATTAGCTCTTTAGCCCTTATAGAGAGCATTATAAGTTCCTCCTCCTCCTTATCACTCTCCTCTTCACTTAAGGTTATTTCAACTTCCTTTTCCTTTGAAGATGATTTGAGTGCCAATGTGTTTTTTTCTTGCTCTTCTGATTTTTCTCCTTGGCCCTTCATTTTCTTTATTTCCTTATCTTTCTTTAAGGCCAACGTATGAGTCAAGAGTTTGCTTATTAAGACATCCGTTGGCACCTTTTCTATTTTTAGGTTAGACTTTTGAATACTACATACGCACCAAATTTCTCAAGAGCTAAAGATTTTAGAATTTTGGAGTTTACCTTATGATTTGTGAGAACCCTACAGAATTTCTTCATGCTTTTTCCTCATGATTTGTGAGAACCCTACTGAACTTCTATATGGTTTTACCTCATGATTTGTGAGAACCTTACCGAACTTCTTCATGTTGAGGATAATAGCTATGAGTCGATTTGTCATATCTATTATGCTTTCATCCTCCTTGATCATGAATAACTCTCATTCTGTCACGTACATCTCAATTCGGCTAGCTTTCACCAAGGTAGTGCCCTTATGATATTTTTCTAATGCTTTCCAAATGCCATGAGCAGTTTGGCAATGTTGTACCGTTCCAATTTCTTCTCTTGAGAGAGAACTTATAACGATTGTTATGGCTCTTTTGTTTTTGCCATTGGATATTCTGTGTGATTCAACCCATTCTTCTCTATGGATTAGTTCTTCACTCCCATCTACCACTTTAGTGGGTGGCTTCCATTCTTTAGCCACAACATCTTCTAGATGCACCACATCCAAGTCTAATAGATCTCCATACTATACTTCCAATGAGTATAATCTACTCCATCAAAATAAGGCTTGAGGTGTGCGTGGATTCCTTCTTATGCCATTGATCTTTACTCACTCAATTAAAGTTTTTAGTGAGACTTGGCTTGGCTCTGATACCACTTATTGGCATAGGATACAAAAAAGGGGGGTTGAATTGGTGGTTGATTAAATATTAAAATGAAAGATAAATGTGTTCAAGAAGTTATAAAGGAGAAGAGAGAAATTGACACAAGTTTTTATAGTGGTTCGAGTGTTAACAAACCCTATGTCCACTCCCCAATTTTCTATAATTGATGTTTAACTCAACTCAACTGGTATTTCCAAGCTCACACCAAACCTTTACAAGTGGTATTTATGGCTCACACAAGAAACCTTACACCTTATGTTTTCTAGACTCACACAAAAACCTCTCATAAGTGTTTTGTAGGCTCACACTAAAATCTCTTATAAGAGTTTTTACTCTAAGCTCACTCATAACCTTTTTACAGTGGTGTTTATTGGTCACACCAAACAATCAACTACACATAAATGAGAATGAAATATTGAGTAGCAAATTGGCAATAATTTGTTACAAATTAATGAATTCTTTTGCATTTACATATGTTTGGTGGAGTATTACTAGCTCATATCCACCAAAGAGACGTTATTCTAAACTATCAACAAATCTCCAAGATGTGCTAGGCAAATTTAGCATTAAATGCTTGTCAGGAGGAAGTCGCAGTCGCTACTACCATTTCGCAGTCGCGAATTTCCAATTTCCATTGAGGAATCAAAAATTATGGCAGAAAGTCCTATTTGAGTCTAACAGCTAGTCCATGTATTAGCTTTTCATTGGTTGTGTAATGAAATATAGTTGTTGCATTCTAACAATTATTAAAAATCACGGTCGTGAGATAATTATGTCTTGGGCACGACTGAGACGGTGAATTTCTCTGCTTGGTGAGAAAGCTACAACTCCTTAAGTCGCGGTCGCTGCCTAATATTCGCCCTCATGATTTTTATCTTCAACAAATATCTAAGACACTTGGCATGTTGTGGTTGTGGCTTTGGTTCTCTCCTTTGTCACTATGAAAATCGCGATACACCCACTGTGAATTCCTCTGTGACTTTCTTCAGCTAGGTCGCAGCTACGAATTCGCTTGTGAATTTCTCTGGTATAGCTTCATCTATCCTTATGGCTAATTTGCGGTCGTGATTTAGAATATACACACCACAAATTTGGATGAACTTTACAAGGTTGGAGATTTTGAATTCCATCCAACTTTTAATAAAAAAACTAACTTATAACCTACAAAACAACACTGAATGAAAGTATTAGTACTGATCAATCTCTATTGTTAAGATCAAAAGAGGTTCATAACTTAGGTTAAACCAACCTAATCCGACATTAATGAAGGCAATAATGATATAACTTGTTTTACCTTATCATTATGTTTATTGATAGTCTAGTTAGATGTGTTGTTGAGATATATATGTAAAATATGCTTTTGTCATTTCTAATTATTTGTGAATAAGTGAATTAGCTTTTTAAGATAGTAATCTAACTTAAGTTTGATTGAATGAACTCTTAATTAGTGTATCATTTGTAGTACTTAGGTGATTACTGTTGTAAGCATAATAAGGTTATACATGTTTTATAAAGATTATGAAATTTTTAGGATTATTTATTCTTTGTAACTTAAGGATAAGTACTTGTTCAAGTGTAAAGATATTTATTAGGCTTAATTTATGACTAGTTTGGTAGGTTCAGTCTTAAATTGATGTTAATCTATGTTTAAATTAAGTATTTTGAGTTAATTTTTGTTATTCATCATATTTGAATGTTTTACTGGTGTTTTAAAAAGTTTGAAGTGAATTAGGACCAAACCAAGCATGAATAGCAATTTTAGCGACCAAGCTAGAAATTTGGATGGGGGAGAGCATAAGCCTATTATTGTGCCTGTGACTCCAGTTGTAAGCTACAACTTTTCTTAGTCTAATAAAGGTCACAGGTTGTGACTCTAGTCATAGTTTACGACTTAGGCGATCTGTAGCCTACGTTTTAGCTCATATTTTAGTGTTCTTGTAAAGTATAAAAGGCAAACACTTAGAATTTTCAAAGAAGAGGTTAAGAAAGGAAAAAAATAAGAGGATACACATTTTAAAGTGAGATCAAGTGTAAGAGTTTAAGACTTCATCAGATCAAAGGAAGAAGAACAATAGAAGATCTATCAAAATCATTGGGAGATTTCACTTTTCCTTCTTTTATTTCTTATTTCCATTGTTAAGATGTTGATTTTGCTTTTTGATTTGTATTGTTTTATTAGCATGTTAGGCTAGATCTTTGATCTAGGACCTTAATATACCCATGGATAATGATTGATTGATTTTATGATTTTAATGATTATGTTGGGATTTTGTTCTTTTGTAAGTACATGATTCTTAATCTTAATGATTGTGATTGTTTGATCACTAATTACATGATTTTTATTACATTTATAGATCAAGAGATTATTATTAGCACTAATGTATAAAGAAAGGAAGTTGAATTGGTGGCAAATTTGAATTTTTGAAGGAAGCTCAAATAATAAAAGATTAGACAAAGAGTAGAAGAAGAATGAACACAAGAGTTTTATAGTAGTTTGGGTATTAACTAATGCCACATCCATTCCCTAATTTACTAATTGGGTATTTCACTAAACCATTAGTGTTTTATAAGCTCACACTCAACTTAGTGTTTAGGCTCACACCAAACCTTATAAATGTTTTCCCAAGGGTAACACTCAAACCTATACAAGAGTTTTTTTATGCTCACTTTCAAACCATACAAGTGTTTTCCTAAGGTTAACACTTAAACCTATATAAGAGTTTTTGAAAACTCACTTTCAAACCCAAATAAGAATTCTTTAACGCTCACTCTTAAACCCAAAACTAAGGTTTAAAGCTCACACCAAACTATGTACAAAGAAATAAAGAATTAAAGTTGTAAGAATTAACTTTGTAAGAGTTTTGGCACAATCAATAGTTATCCTCTTGCATTCAAGTCCCTTTAGTAGTGTATTTATAGGCTACAACCACCAAAATGATGTTACAAATAAAACTATTTCCAAATCTTTAAAGTATGCTAGGCAGATCTTGCATTTAATGCTCATCAGACAAAATTCATGATTGAGACCTTCTTTCACGGTCGTGAGTTCACATAAGTACGATTGTGTCTTATGGTTAGTTCACATGGCATCATATAATTGGTTCTTTAAGAAAAATAGTCATAGAATTTCTTGAGTAATAATGCAAGTCGTGGTCGCTATTTTCTTTTTGAACGTCATGGTCACCACGAAATTGTCTACTTGAATGGAGAACTTGCTTCATTAAATTTGCAATAGCTATTCTTCTTTTGCTACCACAAAATTTGATATTCCAACAGTTCTTTAGGACACCTGGCATGATTTGGTTCCCTCAAAGTAAATGCACAGTCATGGATATGGACGTGACATGCACCATAAATTTATCTATATGCGATTGGAGGATAGCAGTCGCAAGCTTATGATTTGTGATCGCTAATTAGAGTGCAAATGACAATATTTGAGATTAAGACTTCCATTCAACTTGTAGTGCAAACCTATCTAAAAATCTACAAAATTAACACTTCAAATAATATTATAACCTTTCAATCTATATTTAGATAGGTTTGAACAACCTAGTCTAACAATCCCCCCCATTTTGATTTTGACAATCTAGATTGAATATACAAAGGATAAAGAATCAATTATGCATTAAGTGATTCAAATTATAAGTATGAAATTGTTCCCCTTCAATCCACACTTCCCATAGTTATTCTAATAAAATCATTATCTTATCTTATTGCAAATATCGTTTAATTTTCTCTCCCCTGTTTGTATGTTCCCACTTTGTATATTCAGTCAATTATCTCTTCCCCTTTGTTCAAGATCAAAAAGAGAGGAAATATGAGGGAATAAGGGAGAGAATGAGGAATATGAGAGGGAATGTCCACAAACTTGTCAAATGCACAAACTTTAAATAATAATAGCAAACACAAGTAATTTGCACAAATGATCACAATTTGTTACATAATAAGATAAATAGATGAAACATAAATTGCATAGAAATTTCATAAAAAAAACATAAATGCAAAACAATTCAAACATTTAGAAATGTTTGATCATACAAACTAGACCCCAAAATTTAAGAATTTTCATGTATGGCCATAATATAAAGTATATGATATTTGATGATTGATTTATACATTTAAAATATAGAAAATCTCAAATGGAAAATGAATTGACTTAACTCATCATATAATCAATCACACCAAATAAAACATGTCAACACATAAATATATCAAGTAACAAAAGGCATAAAACTCCCTCTAAACATATGCATAAATTTATCAAAATAAAAACATAAGGGATAAGGGATACATTACAAGTTTGGTATCAATGGCTTGATACTAAATAACCATTGGAAACGTTATCCCTTTTTTTATTAGCAATCTCATTCACCTTTAGATCTTCCATGATGAGAATTTAGTTAAGGAGTCTCCATCCTACAATATCAAATACTTTGCTTTAATACCCAAACATACATAGGCCTTTGGGGGTTAGAATTTGAAGGGTCCTTCAATTTGAGATGTTACTTTCTAATGTTGCACAAGACATTGATGTTCTCATATCTCATGCAATAATGGCATTAGAGTTTAGACTCATAAGTCTTTCTCCTATGAGCAACTTTTTCATGAGTAGGAGACCTTCTCATACTTAGATTTTGTGAATATATGTAAGTGCATTGTCAGGAGTAAAAGAGAGGTTTTTATGCGTGTATGTGTTTGGTCATGCCTCCTCGTGAAACATATATGCATGATTGGCTCTTTTACGCTTATATTTTGAGCCTTGAGGAGCCTTTCCCTTAACCTTAGGCATAAGTGGCTTAGTGTTAGGAGCACTTTTCCTCCTAATTACCTTAATACTTGAAGTTTGAGGTGTTGATGCTCTAATGAAAGTTGTGATAGGGGGTGTAGATAAATAGTCTTCATTGAAGCCTAAGCCATGTCTTACTAAGGGAGATCCTTAGGATACAATTAGTGTATCCAAAGATTCCCTCCCTTTATCAAATTGAGAGATGAAGTTTCTAAGTTTAATAACTTTACCTTTCAAAGAATCATTTTGCTTTCTCAAAGAGTTAAGAAAGGATGAAGACTTAAAAACATTCTCTAAAGATTTTTTGAGAAGTCTTTAACTTACTTACAAGCTTATTTAAGGATTTAAATTTTTCTCTAGTTTTGAGCATTTTTCTTGTAAGTTTTTATCTTTGATTTATACTTATCACTCTCAAAGTAAGAGTTTCAAGAAGCTTATCATCTACATCATTAAATGTAAATCACCTTTCAAATTAAGAGCTTCAAGAAGCTCATCATCTATATCGTTGAATACTTCATACTCATCATAAGAGTGTAAAGAAGTACTTATCTCATTAGAGGAGTCCTTTTGAGACATGAAGTAAAAGTTTGCAACTTCTTCATCACTTGAATCATCATCCCAAGTAACCTTGAAGCTCTTCTCCTTTTCCTTATGATATTAGGAAGATGACTTTCTTTGGATTCTTCTTTCTCTTCCCCTTTTCATCAACTCCTTGGTCCTTCTTATTATCTCGGCAAGCTCTTCTTCTCCTTTGTCACTTTTATTTTAGTTGTTTGAGCTTGAATCATTTTCTTAAGCTTTGAAGGCAAGAGCTTTCTTCTTCTCTTTATCTCCTTGTCTTATTAGCTTCTTTATCTTTTCATTCTTCTTGAGAGCCATCTCAAGAGTAAGAAGCTTGACAATGAGAACATTGGTTGGCACCTTCCTAATCTCTAAATTTGGACTCTTGAATGCTACATACTCTTGCATTAAATTTATCCTATGTAAGAGATTTAAAGATTTTAGTATTTACCTTATAGTTGGTAAGAATTCTTCCAAACTTCTTTATGTTTATGACAATAGATAGGAGTCTATTTGTTATATCAATGATGTTTTCATTATATTTCATCATGAACTACTTTGTCATATACATCTCAAACCTATTTGATTTCATAAGAGTTATGCCCTCATGATAGTTTTCTAGTGCTTTCCATATAGCATATGCAGTTTGGTAATGTTGGACTCTCTCAATTTCTTCTCATGACATGGAACTTAGGAGAATAGTCATTGCCCTCTTATTCTTCCCATTTGCCTTCTTATGTGCTTCACTCCATTCTTCTCATGCAATTGCCACCTCTACTCCTTCAACCATCTTTGTTGGAGGCTTTCACCCTTTAAGTACATAATCCCATAATTTAACAATATCATTATCAAGATAGATCTCCATTTTATGCTTCTAAAGAGCATAATCATTGCCATCAAAATGGGGATTAAGGTAACAGTGGATTTCTTCTTGTGTCATTTATCTTTTCTCACACAATTAAGGCTTAAATTGAGACTTAGCTCTGATACCAATTATTGGCCCAAATGCACCAAGAAGGGGGATTGAATTGGTGGAAAATTTGAATTTTTAGAGAAAGCTCACATAAATAAAATATTAGAGAAAGAGTAGAAGAAGAATGAACATAAAAGCTTTATAGTGGCTCAGGTACTAACCAACCCTACATCTATTCCCTAATTTACCAATTGAGTATTTCACTAAACCACTAGTGTTTTACAAGCTCACACTCAACTTAGTGTTTAGGTTCACACCAAACCTTACAAGTTGTTCCCTAAGGCTAATACTCAAACCTGTATAAGAGTTTTCTAAAGCTCACTCTCAAACACAAATAAGAATTTTTGAAGGCTCACTCTCAAACCCAAATAAAATTTTTCTGAGGCTCACTCTCAAAACCAAATCTAAGGTGTTTAAAGCTCACACCAAACTATGTATAAAGAAATAAAAAATTAAAGTTGTGATAATTAATTTTGTAAGAGTTTTGGCACAATCAATGGTTATCCCTTTGCATTCAAGTCCATTTGATGGTGTATTTATAGGCTACAACTATCAAAGAAATGTTACAAATAAAACTATTTTCAAATCTTCAAAGTATGTTAGGTAGATCCTTCATTTAATGCTTATTAGACAAAATTTGCAGTCGAGACCTTCATTTATGCTCTAGAGTTTCACATAAGTTCATTTGTGTCTAACGGCTAGTCCACGTGGCATCACACCATTTATTCTTCGAGAAAAATAACAGTTGCATTTCTTAAGCAATAGTGAAAGTCGTTGTCGCTATTTTCTTCTTAGACATGATGGTTACCGTGAAAATCATCTACTTAAATGGAAAAGTTGCTTCATCAAATTTGCGATCGTTGTACTTGTTTTGCTGCTAAAAAATTTGATCTTCTTTAAGACACCTAGCATGATCTGGTTAAAACTTGGTTCCCTTCAAGTGAATGCAAAAAGTTGTGATCATTGCACTGGACAGGACATGTACTATGAATTTGTCTGTATGAGATTCATTCAAACTTTTTTGAGGATAGAAGTCAGCTTTTGATTAATGACTATGAATTAAAGTGCAAATGTCAATCTTTGAGATTAAGGCTTCCATTCAACTTTTAATGCAAACTTATCTAAAAATCTATAAAATCAATAGTTGAAATAATGTTATAACCTTTCAATCTATGTTGTCAAGATCAAAAGAGAGTCTTGACTTAGGTTTGAATAACCTAGTCCAACAATTATAAATTGAAATATGTCTAGAATCACTTCCTTTAGGTTAATTGACGAGTAAAGATACCCACTTAACCTATTATTATCACTTAAAAGATTACTTGAGCTGATAAAGTGACATCTCAAGGGAGAGCTTTAAAATTTAAAGGCTCAATTGATAGTTGCATTCTTTAATACAACATATCATTTAATGATTAATGATATTATGAATTTTCGTTGGTAAGATCATATGTCCTATGTGCTTTATTCATAGGGTCTTTTTTTTTCTTAATTGTTTTTATCCTTTTAGCCATTCAATTGCTAGTTTAGTTTATTTTCTTTGCATTATTAGTTTAGACCTTATCTTTAATCTTTAGTTTCTAGATAAAAATTGGATCATTATATTCCAGTACTTATTGCCTTTGTCTCTATGTGATGATATTACTTTAATCATCCTCCTCTTACAATTAACTGCATTATGGTTTTAAGAATAATTTAAGAGAATTCAATAATTAGAAAGTTGTGCTTATTAATTGATTTGGAACCATTTTGCTAGATTCGATTAGATATCGGATCTGTGGATCATTAGTGCAAGTGGATATGGTAGACAACCTTCATTCTTTTCTCATCTAAGAAGGTAGGTTGTTTGAACCTACTTCTCACTCATTAATACTCAGAAACCTTTATTTTGATTAATTCCTACATGGATTTCATCTCTATCTCAATTGGTAGCACTTTCTCCATCCCATATACCATGGAGTATGACATCATTCCTATTGATGTTCCAGTTGTAATTCGATACCCACTTAAAATGAAAGTAATTTTTTCGACTAGTCTTTTTAAGTTTCCACCTTCTTGGCAAGGATGTTTTTGACATTCTTATTAACTGCCTCAATTGCTTATGTAACATCCCTAGTCACATTCATTAGCATTATCACATGAGCATATGCATTAGATAAATAATCATTTAGAAGTACCATTGCATTTGGGGACATTGGAACATATATGTAGTGTTTGTATAGTTGTATGGCAAATTATTTTAGGTTGTGTGCATGTTATAATATCATAAATAATGGTGTTTTAGAGCTTAATTAAAAGTATAAGGAGTATCTAGGAATTAGGAGATGGATGGATGGATGGATGTGCTTAATGAGTGAAGAAGAGGGACTAAAAG
>CATIWR010113758.1:0-39825 GCA_949677035.1 Omphalea diandra
ACTATATCTATTGGAAACTAAATGAAATAAATATTATAGCCAAACTACATTTATAAAGAAATAAAAGTTTTTTTAGTGTTAATTTCATCAACATAATTATTTTTTATTCTAATTTTTTTAAAAATATAAATAATTAATTTCCCAACTTATTTAGAGATTATAATATTTTACATTAATCATATTTAATTTTTTAAATCAAATTTAATTTACCTTAATTTTTTTATTAATTAATTATGATATAAATGAGTTTTATGTTGTTTATTTCAGAGTAACAATCGTATTTTATTTAAATATACTTATGACATTTTATTTTTATGATTTTATTGAGTTACTTATGGCAATATTGCTTTTGATTTTGCATGGGTTATAAAACTATTCATTTAAATTGATTTTTATATTTTAAAATAATTCCTCTTGGAGAAAATTTTTCTTTTTTAATTAATACATCAACTTCAAATAATCATTAATTTAATCATTATTAAGTATATAATATTATTAGATTAATAATATAATCATTATTAAGTTATAATATCAATAATTTTGCCTTTTTAATTAAATATTTTTCCATACAAAATTCTATCACATGTCTCTAATATTATTTTTAGTAAAAACAAGTAAAAATAAAAATTTATAGATTCAACAAATTCATTACAAAATAAAAGTGAATAAATTTTAGGTTGACAATTTTTATTTTTATTTTTTTTTAACGAAGTTGTAATATATTGATAAATATTAAAATAATTTATTGATGGCCCTAAAAATAATTAAATATTTATTAAATCACAAGTAATTAACTACATCTAAGTTTATCAAAAACAATCAAAAACAACTTAAATATAGTTTCTTAATACTAATTTAATATTGACTATCATTTAAAATGTTTACTTTACAATTAATAATTAAATATTTATTTCATCAACTTTCAACAAAAAGTAATTGTTAAATCCATAAATATTACATTCATAATTTCATCTAAACATATTTGTTACACCAAAAAATATTACTATAAAATAATATATGATCAGAATTTTATTTATTTTACTTTCACATTTAAATTTTAATTTACTTTATAAACTATAGCATAAGATTTTAAAATATTGTGATATCACATTATTCTTATGATCTCATTATTTAAATTAATTCATTTGCATACTAAATATAAGATTATTATACATATTACTAATCATAATTTTTTTCATATTCTAATTTTATTTTTTTGTTTAATATTAAATTATTATTTTAAAATATTATATTATTATTCATTTTTTAGTATAGCCGAATTATATAATTTTACATGACATCTATTTTTCATTTTTTTATCTCTAAATATGCTATAATATTATATGGATTCTTTTTATGTTTATATAAATAATCATAACTATATAATTTGACATGAGAATTAAAAAAAATTGTTCACTACTGACCTACTAAATTGATGTTTAACAATATAATAGCACACAAACAATAAATTGGTTGTCTACTTATAATTAAATTATGTAAATAATGATTATTCTCAAATAAAAATAACACAACTAATGATACTCTTCTAAATTTTTATATACAATTTTTAATCAATTTCAAATTTACAAATTATTAAGTATCAAGGTCACATTAAGTGAAAATATTTTTCATTTTAATAACAAATAAGCGCATGTTTTTATAGAAATTTAAGTATTTCTTTTCATTATTTTTATGAGCCTACATATTATAATATTTACTGAACCATATTAAAATCATATTAAAATTTATTCGAGTTTAAAAACTAACTCTATATGTTTTTTTCACCGAAAAATAACTTCAATTCAACTCAATAATATGTCTATTTATTCCTGCATATCATACAAAAAATATTATTATTATCACATTTTATTATCTAACATCAAATAATAAAATATAAAATATAAAATAATTTTTACCTGAATATCACAAGAGACGCTTTCATTCAACTTTCAAGCCCCCTCATCGTCTGAATGAGGGTGTATATATATATATATATATATATATATGTTGTTCATCTGTCAATTTAACTGGCGGATAAACAATATGCATTCAGGCGCATGCTGCAAGGCATGCCATGAAGCCCTCTGCTACAAGGCAACCTTGCAGCAGAATCTGCAAGGCAGACAGATGCTTTGTTTGTCTGTCAGTTATAATGGTGGACAAACAATAAAAAAATGAAAAAAGAAAATGTCCATCTATAGTAACGTCCGCCAGTTTAACTGGCGAATTAGGAATTTTGACTATCCTTTTTCCTAAATACTTTTCCATTTGCCTTACTTTTATACATATTTTTTAACTTATTATATTTCTTTAATTTTTTTTTTTACACCTATTTGAAAATTAGCCCCCAGCTCTCACAACAGACTGAATTGCATCAAGAACAAAATTGGGCATATTAATGGGTAACTTTGGTTCTTGAAGTTATCTAGAATGGGCCTTCTTTCTAATTTCATGGGCCCTAGCTGATCTATGAGTCTTAGTAACTCGGCTTGGAATAAGCTTGAAGATTAACTTTCGGATCAACAAGGATAACTGGGGGGATTTCCCATATCCATTCCCTCATCTTCGGCATGAGCAGCTAGAATGTCAAAGGTGGAACCCAAATTCTTGCCACTTTGAAAGTTTCCATTTTGACGTGCTTTCTTCCAAGTTTCCTTACTACTTAAGCCCCATCCTTTTCTAGCAATCACCATTCAAGGGGTTGTGATTCTATAACATTCGTTGGAGCCTTCACTTATCTTTCACCAGAGGCTCACCCCCACTTTCCTTCTCCATAGAAGCAATACACCAGTCCTTAGTATGCCACATCCAAAACAAATCTTAGGTAAACCTTCATATTCAACCCTTTGCACACTCCCTTCAATGTTAAATTGCGAAAGCAAAGGTTTATTGAGATCAAGTTTAATTGCAATTCTCGAAACTTTCCTCTAGTCGTAGCCTCAGGGTTGTAATCAATTCAAACCGCCTTTCCAATTGTATCTGCAATAAGTCGCAAGGCTCGTTTATGATAGTAATGCAATGACATACCAGGCAGGCGAACCCACACCACAATTGAATTAACATGTATATCATTACTGTCAAAATATGGAGACCAAGATTGCAGAAACCTAAGGAACACTATTTGTTTCATACTCCACATCAGAGGTTTTTGAAAGGCGAAAAAGGAAAAAAATAATTCTCCAAACCGATCACTTGAAACTACCTATATTTGCCCCATAGGCTAGCCAACCAGTTGCACAGAGCCTTATACCCAATCATTCTCCCCAGCAATTGCACTACAATAGCATTTTTCCATGGCAATTCCAATCGTTCCCTAGCTCTTTGAGAAAAAGCTACCGAGGGCAAACCATTCTCTCGCGCCACCAAGTGTCATATCCAAAATCAAAGCCATCATCTTCATCCTGCAACTCATCCTCGATGTGATTATCCAAAAGTTTCTCCCTAGACATAGGTAACACAGTCTTTGTCCCTTCCGAATCCACAACCCTGAGCCAATCAATCAATCAATCTCCTTCTACCAACGGTGAGGGCGGTTGTATTGTGAGTAGTGTTTTCAAAAGGACATCTCAGTTGGTTTTTAAATTGATTAGTTTCATTTAATAATGAATAGAACTTAAAAATTATTATTAAAATAATTCAAAAAATAAAAAAACATTTGAAAAATATGTTTATAATAATTAAAAATTAAAATTAACTAAACTAATTAATAATCTATTTTTTATTTAATCAATTTGATTTAATTCAATTTTAAAAACAATAATAAAATGTTTCTTTCTCTTATGAGAAGGTTCAATGTATTAAAAGACAACAGTATTGGACCGTAAGATTAGTTAAATATTTAAACTTTGATTGTTCTATAAAAATTATATTACTTAGATTCATCTTAACTTCTTATTTAAAATTTTTATTTATTCATTTTAACTTCTTATTTAAAATTTTTATTTTTAAAATTTTCTATTTAGAATTTTTTTATGATAGTTAATTTTTCTAATTTAAAATTTTTTATTTGATAATTTTTATAACATAATGCAAAATAATGACATATAATTATTTAATACATGATAAATAATTATTTTAAATTAATTTTAAAACTGAAATTAACAATATATATTTGATTGACCAAAGTCAAGATGACTCATAATGAAGCTATAATTTTTGTTGACTCATTTTTTTTTTTTTAACTCAAGTATTAAAAGCTATGGACGAAGAGGGAGCTACCTTAGTAGGCTCCGTTGAACTTTTAAAAAACTTTAGGTTTCATAGTACTCTTCAATAAGTTTAAGAATGTCCTCACCTTGTGATAGGGAGTTTTAACTTTTCTTGTCAGGATTACTTTATTTCCTTGTGTCATGATGGAGAATCAAGGAGATTTGCTAAATGGGGTGGAGGTTCTATATGCAAAGCTTACATCAAAAGAGGAGGAAGGGGGTGCCCTAGAGTTTGAGTAAGTTACAAAGGAGAAAGCCTCTCTAGCTCATTAGTGGTGTTTGGCTAACAGATTCTTAACAAATCATCCAATCAATTTTATTGCCATGAAGAACACTATGGTTTCAATTTAAGGTCCAATGAAAAGGGTTTGCATCGAAGATCTAAGCACCAACTTGTTCATATTCCAATTTTTTCATAAAATGAATATGAATAGAGTGTTGTGAGATGAACCTTGGACTTTTAACCAACACCTCTAATCCTAAACGTGTTAGAGTTAAGCTTAAATGCTCAATGAGTTCCTTTCTACCATGTTGGGTTCTAGGTATAAGCTCATGATCTTCCATGTCGATTCATGTCTGAACGTGTTCCTTATGATATAGGAAATTTTATTGGGTCCTTCCTAAAGGCTGGCCTAAATGATTTTAGAGGAGTTTAGAGGTTCTATAATCATGTAATGTGTGAATATAAATGTCAGAAAACCTATTAAACATCATATGAACATTAAGAGAATGGGTGAGGCATGGTGTGAATGCCTTAAAGCTTTTCATTCGAATAAGTGAAATCTTGCTTATGACTCTATCCTTTTATCAATCAGTGAGGGGTCGAGAGGACAAGGATCTTACATTGGTAATAACCCCAAAAAGTGGCACATGTTGGATCAATAGGGGATCCTTTAGGTCTTATGATAGTTTAAAGCCTATTTTCCAAATGGAGGTCAAGGGGTGACCTAGGCGAGACAATATATTGGTATTGTCCCTAAGGGATATGGAGTCATCACCCAACTTTTGCTTGGACAAGAATCAGGGTAAAGTGAAATCTAAACCTAAGCTAAGTTAATTAGAAGGCCCGTTTCATCTTCACACTATCAAATATTGGGTTCGAAAATTGGGTATGGTTTAGGGAAGAGGTTAACACTCCTAAATCGTTTAGATATTGGGATCTAGCCTTTGGAAATCTTTGGTTCACTTTTCTCATTTTTAACCGAGTTACTAATTAGTCAAATTAACACACCTAAACATGTTTCTAACGCAACCCAATTAACCATTTTAAGTTACCAATCATCTCAAAAGGGAAGGTGATCATGCATCATGGCATCGGGAATAACATACATAACATTCATACACATATTTCAAAAGGGAATAAGGGTCATGCATCATGGCAAAGGGAATAACATGCATAATCAACATTTATACAATCAAAACAAGCAATGGTGATCATGACCATCAACTACAATTAAAGTTAGATAAACATCTACACCTAAAAGAAGCACACATGTTAGTAATCATGAAAATGCATGAAAAATATCAAAGTAAACAAACCAAAGTTAATTTAAACAACTCACAATATCTCCAACTCGAGGGACTTAAACATGTTTTTATATCCATAGCCACAAACATAACACAAACTAAGCAAGAACATTAGAATAAGAAACAAACATGAATCATGTGACATGGAAGAAACATAAACATGAAATGCAAACACCTTGGAGGATCTTAGTGGCCTAAGGCTAAATCATCATAAAAGGGGGTCCTTGAGTCATTGAAGCCTTTCCTTTATTGCTCACAAACATCTATAACCATTGAAAAGGTTAGGATGTTAATTAATGTAAGATGAATCATAAGGCCATAACACTTGCTTAACAAGACTTGAAGACTTTACAAGAGTAAATATGATCATAAAAGGGCTCTCAAGATCTTAGGAATCATAAGTTCCTCACTTGGTCATAACCCAAAAAGTGTTAAAACAAAACCTTAAACATCATATTAAACACAAAATAGATGAACACAAAGCATTTAAGCAAAATAAGCTATGAAAATAATATTAAATTCATCAAAAACTCCATTGTTAAGTCGATAGGATCTTAGGCCATAAAACCTCCTCCTTTTATACTAATATAGCCTTTAAGCATCATAAAAAATAGTTGAGAAAGAAAGAACTCTACCTGAGGAAGAGATACATTTGTAATCTATTTCCATACAATTATAGGCTATACAAACCACTTTGAGGTTTATATAGCCCACAAAGGGAGCTGTACAAACTACATGAAGTTTGTACAACCCTCTTATACTAGGTTTTAAAAAATAGAAAAAAAAAGAAAAAGAAAGGGGAAGAAGAGGAAAAGACAAAGGGTCTTTAGATGGTTTGATATTTTTCTTACTCTTGAAGTCTCACTATTTAATTTTTGATCCTCCAAAATGCTTAGGAATGTTAGAGAATGCAAGACAAATGCCTTGTTCTACCTTGGATTATGTTTAAATGGGGTTAAGGTTTTAGATTTCTACCTTGTCACTATTTAATTTCTATAAAGGTTTGTTAGGGTTTCCAAGTCTCCTCCCTTCTTTTCAAATGGTGGGGGATTTAAAGGAGAAAAAGGGTGCACCAGAACTTGGAATGACTCTAGTTTCATTCTATTCTTGACCCCTTACAGACAAAAGCCAAGAACATATTAGAATTAAGTTTTGTAAGTGGGCTATATCGCTAAGGTGTTAGTTGTACAACCTTAGGGTTTTAAGAGGGACCTATTACATAATCTTTCAGGTTTTAAGTTTGTTGGCCTAGGGCATCAAGAAGGGGGATTGAATTGGTGGGTTGTTTTAAAAATAAGAAGAAGATTTATGTGTTTAGGAAGTGAAGAATAAAATGAGAAAAATCAACACAAAGGTTTATAGTGGTTCGGGTATTAACAAAACCTACGTCCACTCTCCAATTCTACTTAATTGGGTATTTCACTCAACTAACTTGGTGTTTCCAAGCTCACACCAAACTTATACAACTTGTGTTTTATGGCTCACATAAAAACCTTTACAACTTGAGTTCTCTAGGCTCATACAAAAAACTTCTCACAAGTGTTTTTTAGGCTCACACTTCAACCTCTTATAAGAGTTTTAGAATCTAGGCTCACTTCAACCTACTTATAATAGTATTTATTGCTCACACCAAACAATCAACTACATTTAAAGAAGAGTAAAAAAATGAGTAGCAAATTGGAAAGAGTTTGGTTACAATTAATTCAATTCTCTTTCATTTACATCTATTTGGTGGAGTATTTATAGACCACATCCACCAAAGAGATGTTACTCTAAAACTATCCCCAAATCTCTAAGTTGTGCTCAGTAGATTTTGCATTAAATGCTTGTCAGGCAGAAGTTGTTGTCGCTACTACTAGTTCACGGTCGTAAATTTTCAATTTGCACTGAAAAGCTGAAAATCTCGACAAAGAACCCATTATGTGTCTAACTGCTAGTCCACGTGTCACTCATCCATTGGTTGTCCAAGAAAAATAGCCGTTGTGTTCTACCTGCTGCTTAAAAGTTGCGGTCATGAGTTGTCTTTGCCTTGGGGTGCGATTGAGACTGCAAATTCCTCTATTTGATGAGGAAATTACAAGTTTTTGAGTTGCGGTAGTGACCATCAATTCATCCTCACAATTTTTGATATTCAATGGTTACCTTGGACACTTGGCATGTTGTGGCTGTGGCTTTGGTTCCCTCCTTTGTCACTATGAAATTCGCAGTAGCGACACAAGACTCGATAGCCATAGCTAATTCCTCTGTGACTCAAGCTTATTTCCTTCGGCTAAGTTACAGCTGCAAATTCGCCCGTAAATTCTTCTGGCCTAGCTCCTTACATCCATATAGCTTATTTGTAGTCACGATTTACGGGATACAGACCTCGAATTTGGATGACTTTCACAATGGTGGAGATTTTGATTTCCATCCAACTTCTAATTGAAAACTATCTTATAAACTACAAACAACACTTAATGAAAATATTAGAACTGATCAATCTCAATTGTCAAGATCAAAAGAGGTTCATGACTTAGGTTTAACCAACCCAGTCCAACAATCTCCTCCTTTTTTATTTTGACAACTTAGATTGATCTCATGGAAAATCAAATGCATGAGTTGTGAAGTTGGGATGGTCAATGATAAAATGATCAATGAATACTTAAAGAAATTCTAGCCAATGATCAAAGAAATTCTAAGTACTTTATGTTTTTGAAGAAAAAATGCTCCCCTTCAACTTATGCTTTCCTGCTTTACTTATTTTCTCTACATATACTTCATTTATACCACTTTCCTCTTTTGGCAAGATCGAAAAGAGGATAAATATGAAAGAGTATATGAAATGCATAAAGGTGAGATAAAGTGATCATAAAGAGTAAATAATAACTCACATAATCATAAGAATTGCAATCACATATAACAAATTTCAATCGCATAGCATATGAGACAAAGAATTGCAAATCAAACACTTTTATTTATTTATAAACTATGGGATCAACCAGTGTCTACATCAAGAAACATAAAACAAAATCAATAGAAATCCTAAAGACAAACTAAAATATAGAAGAACTGTTATCATTTCTAGAATCATCTTAATCTTTATTGTCTTCTCCTCCATCAACTTCATCACCTTCCTTAACTTCTTGATCGTTCTCAGCCTCCAGTGTGTCCTTCCAATCTTTAAAATTTGGAAGATGGTAGGGGGAGCACCTACTTTCTCTTCTAAATCTATCAGGTCACTGTATAGGTAGGAAATAAGGAGAAATCTTCTTTTGAGCATCCTCATTATGTTGTCTAATTTTTAGTTGATGGTGGTAAGAGAGACTTTAGACTTAGGTTTTGGTTGAGGAGGTAGGATTAGTTGTGCTCCTTTTTTAGTGACAAGCCTATTTGTTTTGGAGGCTTAGGATATTTCCATTTTTTTTTTTTGCTTCAAAAGCACCCAAAGTATAGGCATAAGAATCAGGATGAATGACTTTTGCATTGACAAGATAGGTGAGGTCCATAAAGTTTTGAGATGAAAGAAGCTTGCTTCTTCGTGAGGAATTTTTCATTTTCCTCATTAAGAGCACCAATATATCGATAGATGGCAGTTACATAAGAAGAGAGAAGAAACTGACTCTTAGGTTTGGTGCTCATGTGAATCAATTGATCCACAAGATATCAACCAGTTTGCATGGGCTTATTTTTGACAAGGCAGAAAAAGAAAGCAAAATCCTGTTGGGACATTTTTTCATTACCACCCCCTTTTACGTTAACAGAGAAGGTGATGATACAATGAAGTAGGAAAAAAAGGTAAGGTTTAGATGTATTTGGCTAAGGAGGTCTTGGGGTCATGTTTGGTCTCGATGGAAATCTCGAACCAAAACTCAGAATAAATAACATCAAAAGCAAAATTGATGAATATAATGTCATTTTTGATTTGAAGGTTGAAAAGATTGGATAATTGTTCAAAGGTGATGAAATAAGAATCTCCAAAAGCATGAAATACTAACCCGTATTAGCTAGCACAAGATTCGAATATCTGACTTAGAGCCACGGTACACATGAACTCTCTCATGATTTCCTTATATCCAGGCTCATCACGGAATATGAATTCGTTCTAACCCAGGTTAGATAGAAATGTGTGGATTTCATCTTTGATTCCTAGCGACTTAAAAAGAAAGGTAGAAGGAATTTTGTTTGGAAGGATGTTTTGGAGGCGTTTGCCTTGTAGTGATCCTTCTCTTCTTTTATAATTTCTTTCATTTAGTGAAGAGTCCGAGGTCTAGAAGGCTATGCTACTGCCTTTCCCTTCTATGCACTTGAAGCTTTCTTGGGGGTCATTTAAGAATTAAAGGAAGATTGAAGATTTGATAGTAAGAAGATGATGGATAGAGATAACTTAGCAAAAATGATATGAATCATTGTTTGAGGGGGGGAGGGAGGGGTTTATATAGGCCAAGAAAGGGTGTGAAAATGGCTAAACATAGTAAAAAAAAGAAATAAATGAAGAAGTGCAATGGTTAGTAATCAAATCATTTAAATGTGTGGCAGTTACCCAAATTCGCGACAGTGATTTGAAAATTGTGACCGCTAATTTTGAAAAATATGAGTAATGGATAAAAAATCTTCGAAAAACAGGGTGTTCAACGGTCAAAAGTTTTGAAATTTGAACAAATTCGTGATGGAGAATGAATTTTGCGATTGTGAATTAATGGGTGTTCATCGAAAAGAAGAGTACCTATAATTCGCAATCGCGAATCACAGATAACGACCGCGAATTACAAGACAAAAGGATAACTATGAAATTTTAAGACTTGACATCTAACACTGTGATCTACTTTGATATTTTGATGTTTAATTCATGCAAGTTAGCATTGAAAAGCATAATTGCACATGAAATTAAGACATCTTAAAGAATAAACATCTACATATCACAAGGCAATCATTTAATCATGGAATAATGCAACATATAAAATGATCTAAAATTTTCACTTTAGAGAGCTTCCATCAAGCATTCCCAATTCTCTTTTAATGAAGTTCATCATTTCTTTATTAAGAGGTTTAGTGAAAATGTTTGCAAGTTAATGATTTGTGTCTATAAACTCTAACACAACATCATCATTTTGGACATGATCTCTAAGAAAGTGATGTCTAATATCAATATGTTTGCTCCTAGAATGTTGGTTGGGATTTTTTGAAAGATTAATTGCACTTGTGTTGTCACATTTGATGGGAATGTAAGTAACAACTTTACCATAATCTTTTAATTATTGTTTCATCCAAAAAACTTTGGTGCAACAACAACCTGCAGTTACATACTCAGATTCGGCGATGGATAAGGCAACTAAAACTTGCTTCTTGCTAAACCAAGACATTAAACATTCTCCTATAAATTAGCAAGTTCCAAAAGTGATTTTTCTATCTGAAAGACTACCAATATAGTCCACATCCTATGAGACTAAACAAAGAATCTTTAGGATACTACAACCCTAAATGCAATGTGCCATGTAAATATTTGAAAATTCTTTTGACAACATTCAAATGTGATTCTTTGGGACAAGATTGAAATCTAGCACACATGCATACACTAAACATTATATCAGGTCTAAAAGCGGTAAGATAAAGTAGAGAACTGATCATATCCCAATATCTTTTCTCATCAACCATCTTACTTGATTCATCCTTGTCGAATTTGATGGTAGCACTCATTGTTGTTTTTTGCTATTTTGCATCCATCCATGCCAAATTTCTTGAGAATGTCCTTTGTGTATTTGGCTTGGTTGATGAAGATCCCTTCTTTGGTTTGCTTGATTTGTAGACTAAGGAAAAACTTGAGCTCTCTCATCATGCTCATCTCGAATTCCCTAGTCATACACTTAGCAAACTCCTCACATAAAGATTCATTAGTAGCACAAAAAATGATATCATCAACATAAATTTGTACTATTAGCTTATCATGATTATGCCTATTTATAAACAATATTGTGTTAACCTTTCCCTTTTCAAAATCATTTTTCAAAAGAAAAGAACTAATCCTTTCATACTAAGCTCTTGTAGCTTATTTCAAACCATATAAGGCTCTATTCAATTTAAAAACATAATTTGGAAAACAATGAGATTCAAAACTAGGAGGTTATTTAACATACACTTCCTCCTCAATGACATCATTTAGAAAAGCATTCTTGACATCCATTTGAAAAAGTTTAAAGTTCATATGACATGCATAAGCTAAAAGAATCCTAATGGCCTCTAACCTTGCTATTGGGGCATAGGTTTCATCATAGTCTATGCCTTTCTCTTGGTTGTAACCTTTTGTAACCAATCTAGCCTTATTCCTAGTGATGAACCCTTGCTCATCTAACTTGTTCCTAAACACCCATTTACAACTTATAATTAGGTGTTCCTTAGGCCTAGGAATTAGTTCCCATACATTATTTCTCTCAAATTGGTTGAGTTCTTCTTGTATAGCAATCACCCAACTCTCATCACCAGGAGCCTCATCAATAGATTTTGGCTAAAATTAAGAAACAAAGGTAAGATTATTATCCAAAATGTTAAGTTGAGATCTAGTACTTACACCCTTTGAAGTATCACTAATGATTAAATCTTTTGGGTGATACTGGGAGAATCTCCAATCCTTGGGTAGATATTGACTTAACAATTCTTCTTGTTGATGTTGTGGTTCTTTATCTACCATTGATGGTTTGTCCTCATCATTATCCTTGTCTTCCTCGCTTGCAGTGTGCTCCAATTTCAATTTCTCAAAGTCGCCTACAAGATTATCAACAAAAGAACCTTTCCCAAGATCAGGCTTACTAGATTCATCAAATAAAGCATGTATAGACTCTTCAACAACCATTGAACTCTTATTAAAGAACCTATAGGCCTTGCTAGTGGTGGAATAACCTAAGAATATGCCTTCATTAGTTTTTTAGTCAAATTTCCCAAGATTATCCTTGGTATTCAATATATAGTACTTACATCTAAATACTCTTAGGTATGATATCCTAGGCTTTCTACCATTCCATAGCTCATAAGAAGTTTTATTGAGAATATGTCTTTTAAAAACTCGATTTGCAATATAACACAAAGTATTGATAGCTTCGGCCCAAAAGTAATTTAACAAAGAATACTCATTGAGCATAGTTCTAGCCATCTCTACTAGTGTTCTACTTTTTCTCTCTACAACACTATTTTGTTGTGGTGTTCTAGGAGTTGAAAAGTTGTGAAAAATCTCATTCTCTTGGTAATAAGATTTAAAAGAATCATTCTGAAATTTCTTTCCGTGATAATTTCTTATTGAAGAAATGAAGTAACCATTTTCATTTTGAATTCCTTTTGCAAAACTTTTAAAAGTATCAAAAGTATCATACTTATAAGTTAGAAAGGACACCCAAGTAAACTTACAGTAATCATCAACTGAGACTAATGCATAATGTTTTCCACCTAAGCTAGTACTCCTAGTAGGTCTTACTAAGTCCATATGAATTAATTGAAGAGGTCTAGATGTACTTACAACATTCTTTGCTTTGAAGGAAGATTGATGTTGCCTTTCCATTTGGCAAGGACCATAAGTCTTATCTCTAAAAAACTTTAGCTTTGAAAGACCTTCCACTAGCTTTCCTTTTGATAAGCTTTGCAAGAGCTCTATGCTAGCATGTCCAAGCCTTCTATGTCATAGCCAAGCTTTATTACTAAGAGACACGAGACATTTAAAAGATTAGTTAGCCAAATTATCTAAGTCAATTAGATAGGTATTGTCTTTCCTTTCACCCTTGAAAACTACCTTTTTATCCACTAAAGTGGTAACTCAACATTCTCTAGGGTCAAATGTGACTTTATTACCTTTGTCACATAATTGACTTACACTAATCAAATTATATTGCAAGCCATCAATAAGTAAAACATCATTAATTAAAGAACAACCATTCTTACTAATGGTCCCAATGCCAATTACCTTACATTTGGCATTGTTACCAAATGTGACATTGCCACATTTTTTTTCTTTAAGGCCACGAATAACTTCTTATTGCCCGTCACATGCTTTGAGCATCCACTATCCACACTGCCAAACACCCCTACAAAACACAAATAAATCATTTTTTGCTTTGGTACCCAAGTATACTTGGGTCCTAGGGGATTAGGTTTTGAAGGATCCTTCAACTTGAGGTGAGCCTTCCTAATGTAGCAATAGTGGCATTGGAGTTTAGACCTATATGTTTTTCTCTTATGCATTGCCTTAGTATGAGTAGGGAGTTTTCTCATACCTACATGATGTGTGTGTGAGCATGAACATGTTTGAATGGGTGTTAGTGTAACTTTTATGTATGTGTTTGAGTGAGCATGCCTTTTTTTGTACATGTATGCATGATTAGCCTTTTTAACAATAGGCTTAGGACCATGTTGCACCTTTCCCTTGACCTTAGGTAATAGGGGTTTAGTTCCTTGGGCACTTTTCTTTCCAACAATCTCAATACTTGAAGTTTTTGGTGTTGAGACCTTAATGAAAGTTATGAATGAAGGAGTGGAAGAAGTAGAGGCTCCATTAAAGCCTAGACCATTCCTAATCAAGGGAGGTCTTTGTGATACAATGAGTGTATCCCAAGCTTCTTTAGCCTTATGAAACTTAGAAATAGAGTTTCTAAGTTCAATGACTTCTCCTTTCAAAGAGCAATTTTCTTTTCTCAATGAAACTAGAAATGAAGATGATTTGGAAAGGCTTTTCATAGAATTTTTGAGTTCTTCATTTGAAACCCTCAATTTACTTACAAGACTAGGTAGGAATTTGAATTTATCCTTTAATTTAGTGCACTTCTTTTTGTAAGTTTTCATTTATGACTTATATTTGTTACATTTCATGGTGAGAGCTTCTAGAAGCTCATCATCTAGTTCATTAAAATCTAAATAAGAGTGAGGTAAAGAGCTTACCTCATTGGATGAATCCTATTGAGCCATGAAGCAAAGGTTTGCAACTTCTCCTTCTTCATCTTCTTCACTTGATGCTTTCTTCCTCTTTTATCATGAATAACTCCCACTCTATCACGTACATCTCAAGTCGGCTAGACTTCACTAAGGTCTTATGATAATTCTCCAATGCCTTCCAAATACCATGAGCAGTTAGGTAATGTTGAACCCTTCCATTTTCTTCTCTTAATAGATAGCTTAAAAGGATTGCCATGACTCTTTTATTTCTGCCATTGGATCTTCTGTGTGCTTTAACCCACTCTGCTCTAGGGATTAACTCCTCATTCCATCCATTACTTTAGTGGGCGACTTCCAGTCTTTAGCAACAATATCCCATAGATCTACCACATTCCTATCTGGATAGATTTCCATCCTATACTTCCAATGAGTATAGTCTACTCCATCGAAATATGGCTTGAGGTGAGTGTGAATTTCTTCTTGTGCCATGATCTTTACTCACACAATTAAGCTTTTTAGTGGGACTTGGCTTTGATACCACTTGTTGGCCCAGGGCATCAAGAAGGGGGGTTGAATTAGTGGATTGTTTTAAAAACAAAAAGAAGATTTATGTGTTTAGAAAGTGAAGAAGAAAATAAGAAGAATCAACACAAAGGTTTATAGTGGTTCGGATGTTAACAAACCTTACGTCCACTCCCCAATTCTACACAATTGGGTATTTCACTCAACTAACTTAGTGTTTCCAAGCTCACACCAATCTTATACAACTTGTGTTTTATGGCTCACACAAAAACTCTTACAACTTGTGTTTTCTAGCTCACACAAAAAACCTCTCACAACTGTTTTCTAGGCTCACACTTCAACCTCTTATAAGAGTTCTAGAATCTAGGCTAACTCTCAACCTGCTTACAATGGTGTTTATTGCTCACACCAAACAATCAACCACACTTAAAAAAGAGTAAAAGAATGAGTAGCAAATTGGCAAGAGTTTGGTTACAATTAATTCAATTCTTTTGCATTTACATCTGTTTGGTGAAGTATTTATAGCCCACATCCACCAAAGAGATGTTACTCTAAAACTATCCTTAAAACTCCTAGTTGTGCTCGATAGATTTTACATTAAATGCTTGTCAGGTAGAAGTCGTGGTCGCTATTAGCAGTTCGCGATCGCAAATTTCCAATTTGCATTGAGGAGCCAAAAATCACGACGGAGAACCTCGTTCTGTGTCTAATGGCTAGTCTATATGTCACTCATCCATTGGTTGTCTAAGAAAAATACCAATTGCATTCTACTTGCTACTTAAAAGTCACAGTCACAATTTGTCTTTGCCTTGGGCGCGATTGAGACTATAAATTCCTATGTTTGATGAGGAAATTACAACTTCCTAAGTCGTGGTCGCGACATAAGACGCGATCGCCACCATAAATTCCTCTGTGACTCAAGCTCATTTCCTTCGGCTAAGTCGCGACTGTAAATTTGCCCACGAATTCTTCTGGTCTAGCTCCTTACATCCTTATAGCTTATTCGTTGTAGCGATTTTGGGAATACAAACTGCGAATTTGGATGAGTTCACAAGGTTAGAGATGTTGATTTCCATCCAAATTCCAATTGAAAAACTATCAATTGCAAAACAACATTCAAAGAAAATATTAGAACTGATCAATCTCTATTGTCAATATCAAAAGAGGTTCATGACTTAGGTTGAACCAACCTAGTCCATCAAGGTTTAAGCCTTAGTTGTATAACTAAGTACTTGTTTCTACAACCAAGTTTAATGGGTTCAACAACCCATTAAATAAGGTTGAGAACTTTTAGGTTCTTAGCCTTATGGGCTTAGGCTTGGTTTTAAGGCTCGATCCAATATTTCCTAAGGCCTTATCCTTTTTCCTTTTATGATTTTCCTTGCATTTTGAGGAATAATTCTAGTGATTTTCATCATTATGCTTGTATCCTAAGGCCTAAAATTTGATGTTTACACTTGATTTTGGCTTAATTTCAAATTCAAAAGTTTACCTTTGTTTTTGCTTTTTCTGTTGTGTGATTGGCCATTTAGAGAAGTTCTGCAAAAAGTTTTTTCATTATCCCGATAAGAATGTTGAAAAGTTGTTTGGGGTTTGGTTGCACACTTCAACTTTATGCATAATAATGTCTATTAGAGAATGGTGGGAAAGAATAATGCCACCAGATGCTAGTGTAGGGGATAATACTAAGTCATTAGAGAGGGTAGTTACTGATATGGAAATAATGGATCATGTGGAGGAAAGGACGAAAAGAGGTGGAGGCGATCATGGTAATTTCCATGTCAGTGGAAGTAAAAACGTTGTTGATTATAGGATTTGTGATTGTGGGCTGGAATGGAATGCAACAAATGTCATGGCTGATTTGCAAGGCGTATATTTAGAAGTGGATTAACTGGGGATAGTTATTTGTGAATCAAAGCAACATCATATGGAAGATTTAATGGAGAAGCATGTTGACCAGGCTAAACTTGAAAGCCCAATTATACTTGACATACAACAAGGTCTAAAAAACCTTATGGAGGCATGACCTATGCTCCAAGCAAGAATTATGACAACATTGAGTTAGAACTACCGTAGGTTAGGCAGCCTACAAATAGTTCATGAATTAATATACCTAGTGTCTAAATTGAGGCCTAATTTTGTTTTTCTGATGGGGCTTAAAGTCCACAAGGGTAAAGTAAAGAATTTTTAAGCTCATTTGGGGTATGAAGGTTTAATTTTTTTTCTTTGTTTTAATAATAGAGGGTGTGTGGCATTAATGTTAAAAGATAAACCTATGGCTAAGTTATTGGGCTATTCAAGTAATTATATAGTTGTGGCAGTGTCTAAATTTGATATAGAGGAGTAGAGGCTAATAGGGTATTGCAATTTTCTTGAATGAAATTACAAAAGGGATTCATGGGAGCTACTTCATTTTCTTTGTTACAAGTCCACCCTTCTTTAGTGTTACATTCGTGATTTTAATGACCTTTTGGCTCAATCTGAGAAAGGTTGCCTTATCCCTTTCATCTTATTAAGGGGTTTTGAGAGGCTGTTGAAGACAGTGGGCTGGTTGATTTATGAATAAAAGGGTTTGAGTTTACATAGGATAAGGATAAGGGAACAATGAATTTTATGGAAGAAAAGCTTGATTGAGCTTTAGTGTCTCCTATTTAGCTTGGCAAGTTTGAGTCATCTAAGTTATCTAACTAGGAAGTCTCCTATTATGATCATAATGCTATTTTTCTAAACTTTCCTTTATTTGGCCTTAGTTTAGGGATGCTAATACTACATAACTTCATCATTATGCTTTTTTAAGGAATATAAAGAATAGTTTTGTTCAGTTGGTTAATGATAATGGTCATTCTTATTCTTGAAATAATGGTTTGCAAGAGTTAATTAGACATTATTTTTTTAGTTTCTTTCTTTTAGAGGCTGTATGGATGAAAAGGTTCTCTCTAAGTTTGCACGTAAAATTACTAAAAATCAGAATCAATCTCTTATTAGCCTTTTTTCAAAGCAAGAATTCAAGGATGTCGTATTTAACATGCATTTAGATAAATCCCCAAGTTTGGAGGGCATGAAATTCTAGGCTTTTGCCAATAATTTTACAAAATCATAAGTAGAAATGTGTTTGAAGCTTGCTTGAATTTTTTGAATAATGGTTATTTACTTAAAGTTTTGAATAAGAATTCCATTGTCCTTATTCCAAAAAAGAAGAAGTGAAGAAGATTAGTGATGTAAGACTTATTGCAATGTCATTTATAAAATTATCTCTAAGATGATTACAAACAGGCTCAAAGTGTACTTCACATGATTATAGCTAAATCTCATAGTGCTTTTATTCTAGAGAGGCTTATAATGAACAATGTGATGGTTACATTTAAGATTAGCCATTTTTTGAAGCATAAAACATAGGGGAAAATGGGTTATGCAACTCTTAAGATTTATATGTTAAAAGTTTATGATCACGTTGAATGAGATTTTGTTCACCACATGCTTACCAAACTGAGTTTTCAAGATAGATTTATTAAGCTCATTATGATATATGTGACTTTAGTAAAATACTCTATGTTACATAACAACCACAAGATTAGCTCTATTAGTCCTCAAAAAGGTCTCCAACAGAGAGACCTTCTCTCCTCATATTTATTCCTAATTTGCACAAAAGGCATCTTGGCTATTGTTAGTGATGAATGTTAGCCCTTATACACTAAGAAAGGTGGTTGAATTGGTGAAAATTAAACTTATGGAAGAAGTGTAAGTAATTTAAAGTTAAAGAAAAAGTAGGAAAACAATGAACACAAACAATTTATAGTGGTTCAAATGTTAACTAACACTACGTCCGCTCCTCAATTCTCTAATTGGGTATTTCATTAACTTTCAATGGTGTTCTACAAGCTCACACATAACTTACAAGTGTTTTCCTAAGACTCATGCTAAAACCTTTGCAATTTTTATTTTTTTGTTCACACATAACCTTACATAAATGTTTTTCACACTAGGCTCATTTTAAAACCCAGATCCAAAGTGTTTATGGCTCACACCTAACCTTCAACAATCCAAAAATCAAATTGCAAGTGTTTTGATATAATTAAATGTTATTTTCTCATGTTCAAAGACATTTGGTGGAGTATTTATAATTTATAACTACTAAATAGCCATTACAAACAAAACTAGCTCCTAATCTCTAAAGTAAGGTGGCAAATCCTGCATTTAATGCTTATTAGAGGCAAGTCGTGGATCAGACAGGGATGTCGCGATTGTGAATGACATTTTACTTTGGTTTTTGCCTTTCTCGATCATGATCTTCAAATGTGTCTAATGCCTAGTGACATTTGGTAGTTCATCATTAGTTCATCAAAATCTAGCCATTAGTACCCTCTAACAGATTTCATAATTTGTGATTGAGATTCCTTAGGTACAGTCACTATGTGGAGTAATATTGAGATGATGGATGTTATGCCCTTATCAAGAATTAAATTGGAGTTTCAAAATTCCAAGTTAAGGTTAGTCACGGTCGCCACTAGAATTTCACTGCCATAAATTTTGAATATTGAAACAGATCTTTCATATATAGGTCAGCTTGGTTAGCTGTTTGGAGTTCATCTTTGGCCATTTGAAAGTAGTCGCCATGACTTATGTTGTGATAGTCACCACGGATCCCTCTGTCCATTTTGATCCCTTAATTTTCTTGAGTAACAATCATAACTTCTAAGTCTTGGTTTCAATTTATAGGATGTTTTGACATTTTGAGCATTTCATTTTCAATCACTACCATTCAACTGTCAATGTGATCATAACTTACTTTTTGTATAGATAACACTTGAAAAAAAGATGTTTGAGCCTTTCAATCTATATTGTTGAGATCAAAAGAGAGTTTTGACCAACCTAGTCTAATAATCTCTCCCTTTTTTATTTAACAACCTAGATTGAATTTGCAAAGGATAAAGCTTGTCATGCATAATCTTGAACATTTTAAGGGTGTGGAAGTTAATGTTAATTGAATGTGAAATTGATTTTAAGTGATTCAAAATGAATAAAGCATAAGTTTGAATGCTCCCTCACAATCTATACTCCTCCTTCAGACATTCAATTGCATGTATATGAGTCCATTTTATCTTATCTCTCTCTTCTCTTTTGTATATTAATATGTAATTACATTGTATCTCTCCCCTTTGCATAACATATTTTTCTCCCCCTCCCCCTCCCTCCCCCCTCTCCCCCTTTTTTGTTAAGATCACAAAAAGAGGGAAAAAAAAAGTAGGAGGAAATAAAAGAAGGATAACATTATCATCATACTTAAAACATATATAAGGCAATTTAAATATAAATCAAACATTCATTTCATTAATATAAGAAAATTACATATGCCAATGTTGATCACATCATGAGGGTCTAAAAATTTTGAAAACATAAAAACATATAAAAAGACACAAGAACATATGCAAGTGAAGATGAAAAAAAGAAAAACAAAGATAAAAACTATAAAGTAGGAGAAATATCATCATCTATATCATCTTCATCTTTCTCACTATCTCCAACTTCTTCTTATCCTTCATTAGTGGCTGCTTGATTTGGTGTTTTTTCTTCTTACTCATCCTTAAAAAACTCAAAGTCTTGAAGATGACATGGATTGGGAAGGCTAAGTTACTCTTGGATTTCAACTATATCACTATGAAGGTGGTCAAGAAAGTTGAGTCTCTTGAAAAGTTTAAAGACTTTGGCTAAAAAAGAAGCTTTAAAAGAAGAGGAGGGATAAAGGACTTTTGGTTATACCTTTAGTTCTTTTAGGAGTTTCTTTTGTGTTTAACCCTCTTCCATGGTTAGTCACTTCCTCTTTTGGGCTTGAGAGGCTTGTTAAATCCTAACACCTTATTCTCTAAGCAAGTATTCATATGTATTTACTCTTATGGCCTTGGCCTTGATTAAACAATTAAGGTCAAGGAAGGTTGAGCTAGAAAGGTGAGTTAGAGTGAGAAAGGACTTAATTTTTAGGGTCAGTACCCATACCATTTTATAAATGGTAGTGATATGAGAGGGGAGGGGGAATTGACTTCTTTTAGAGGTGCTCATATAGGCCAATTGATCTAAAAAGAGTTACTAATTTGGTTATGTTTATTGGAAACAAGGCAATATAAAAATGTTATCTTTTTGAGAGACCTTTTCATTTCCATCACCTCTTGTATTTATGAAAAAGGTGATGATTGGGTGAAGAAGCCAAAATGGAGGGATTTAATGTTTTTGTCAAGTGACTTTTAGGGTCATGTCAGTTCTTAATGGAAATGATTTTCCAAAATTTAGAAAGGTGAAAGTCTAGAGATGAAGAGATGTTAAAAGGTATAAAATTGCCATATTGAAAGTTGAAAAGGGAACAAATTTGTTAATAGGTTATGGAGTTGGGTTGGCTAAAGCATTTAAAGAGTTGTTCTTAAATTGACTACTTTACTAATCTCCTTTGTGCACATGAATTCTCTCATAATGTCTTTATAACCCTGTTCATCCCTAAATATGTACTCAACCTAACCAAAGATTGAGAGAAAGGCTTTGATCTCACCTTCTAATTTTGAAGTTTGAAGAAGAAATTAAGAGGGAATCTTATTCGGTTGAATAATTTTCTTCTTGTTTGCTTCATATCTTACCTTCTTTTCTTTGGTGATCCTTTTCATGAGGTGAAGAGGAGGGGGTTTGCCTTTAAAGAGGTGAAGAAGTTTATGCAATGCCCCTTCCCTTATCACTTCTATTGGACTTTCTTGGACCCATAATGATGATGGTAAAGAAGAAATGTAGAATAAGTGAGTAGAAGATGAAGGTTTTTGAAAAGCAAAATAATTTAGATGAAACAATATTGGAAAAGTGAATAAAATGGTGTTAAAGGGTATAAATAAGTAGAAAGAAGGCATAAAGCCATTAAAAATGGGTAGAAGTGCATTAATTTCTTTCTTGCTTTATTTGAATGATGAAAAGTTATTATCTAACATTTCATGTAAGTCACGATTGCAATGCATATGTCGCGATCGCAAATTACAAGAATTATGAGTAATGGTAAAAAAAATTCCTTAAAAAGATGTGAAATCAATAATTGAAAATTTTGAAATTTTGCAGTGGCGATTTGAAATTGTGAATGCAAATTGCAAATAAACTTGAAAATCAAAATAATCTATAAATAACAATTGTGATATCAATACTAGTCGTAATTTATAAGTCACTTTCCAAAAGTAAGTTTAAAATAAAATTTTTTAACGAATGGCACTATACAGAATGATCAATTCAAATAATTGAACATGGAAAGGCTCAAATACAAAATCAATTAATTCATCCATCAATACATCAAATATACAATAATTAAACATGTCAAATATTTCAACAAAAGCAACTAAGCAATCATGAATGCATATAATGAGATTTGTTTTCACCTTAGAGAGCATCCATTAAGTATTCTTAGTTCCCTTTTAATGAATTTCATACTCAAGTTGGTTTTGAGTGTCAATGAATTCTAATGTTGCATTTCTATTTTAAACATGATCTCTAAGAAAATGATGTCTAATATCAAAGTGTTTGCTCCTTGAATGTTCGATGGGATTATTTGAAAGATTGATAACACTTGTGTTATCGCATTTGATGGGAATGTAATCAACATTTTTGTCATGATCCTTGAGTTGTTATTTCATCCAAAGAACTTAGATACAACAATAGCCTGCCGCTATATATTTCGTTTTGGCAATGGATAAAGTAACAAAAACTTGCATCTTGCTATACCATGAAACTAAACATTCACCTATAAATTGGCAAGTTTTGAAAGTGCTTTTTCTATTTAAAAAGCTATCGGCATAATCCACATCTGAATATCTAAAAAGACTAAAAGATGATTTCGTAAGATACCATAAGCCTAGATGCAATGTGTCATGTAAATATTTCAAAATTCTCTTAACCACATGTAAATGAGATTCTTTAGGACATGATTGAAATCGAGCATACAAGCAAATGTTAAATAAGATCGAGTTTAGTTATGATTAGATAAAGGAAAGAGCCAATCATACTCTATACTTTTTTTCATTAATTGGCTTACCCATTTCATCCTTGTCAAGCTTTATTGATGAACTCGTTGGTGTTTTTGCTATCTTGCATCCATCCATTCTAAATCTTTTGATTAATTCCTTTATGTATTTGGATTGGTTGATGAAGATGCCCACTTTTGCTTTGCTTGATTTGTAGACTAAAAAATAACTTTAGTTCACCCATCATGCTTATCTCAAAATCCTTAATCATACACTTAGCAAAATTCTTACAAAGAGTTTCCTTAGTAGCACTAAATATAATATCATCAATATAAATTTAAAGAATTAAAGTTTATTTATCATGCCTTTTAACAAATAATGTTGTATCAATCTTTCCCTTTCCAAAATCATTTTTCAAAAAGAATGAACTAAGCCTTTCATACTAAGCTTTAGGTGTTTGTTTCAAACCATACAAGGCTTTAGTTATTTTGAAAACATGATTTGGAAAAACATGAGACTCAAAACTCGGAGGTTGTTCACCATGGACTTCTTCCTTAATAAAACCATTTAAAATGCACTTTTAACATCCATTTGAAAGAGTTCAAAATTCATATGACATGCATATGCTAAAAGAATACTAATGGCTCTGATCTTGCAATTGAGTATGGGCACCTTGGATTTTTGATTGAATAAGTAGAATCTTTCTTGTGACTCCATCCTTTTATTGACTAACAGTGGATTAAAAGGACATGGGTCTTTACATTTGTAATGACCCCAAAGTACGACACACATTTGGATCAATGGGGGGAGGGGGATCCTTTAGGCCATGTGTAATTTCAAGGCCCTTTTATCTTAGTGTTGGTTTAATTAGAGATGAGGCAACCCAAGAGAGGTGGTGGATTGGGTTGTAAAAAAAAAAAAAAAATCAAACACACTTAGCAAAAACAACAACACAAATCAACATACAATTTTGTTGTGGTTCGACAATGGGTCTACTCTACTTCACAAGCTTTCATTTAGGCCTTTTTATTCTTTTTGTAGGATTGAGAACAACTATTCCCTTTTCTAGGCTCAAGGACATTCTCTTTTTCAGGCTTAAGGATAACCTTTACAGCTACTCTCTTTTAACAAGAAACAAGAGAGTCAACCTAACCCTTGATATTCTTCTAAGGTACAATACCAACCTTTTAACCACTAGCAAGGATAGATCTAAGTAGTTTCAATGCCTTTCAATTTGGTAGCCAATATATTTTTACTGCTCAAGAAAATCTACTATTAAAGATTTACAAAGTAATCCTCAAACTGCCCAAATTAAAGTAACACAAAAAAGATTTGCACAATGAGCTTGTTAGATGTTCTCTAGTTGTTTACAAGTGTTCTCTAAAGTTTTTCATCATTTTTTTGGTCTTCAAAAATGTTCCTTATATAGTTGAGCTCCAAACTAGCTATTGGAATAGTTGATCTTCAGTCTAATATCTTTTATGCAAAACTAGCCATTAGAAGTGACAATGCTCTTTGAATATGAGCAACGCTTATTAATCTTGTAACAGATAGTTCTAATGCCTGTTGTTCATCCTCCTACAGTCATTGTGGCTTTAATCATTTATTTCATAAGTCAATTTTCCACTGAACCTATTGAAATTGTTGTTTAACGCCTATTATGTTTTAGTCATGGTTATTGAATGGTTTAGAACACTTTGACATTTACAACACTTGTTCAACGTCCATTACAAGTTTCTCAATGCCTATTGAAATTGCTCAATGCCTATTACGAATTTCACAATGCTGGTTGGATGGTCTAGACTACTTTAGGTATTGGCAGCATATATTCAATGCCCATTGCGAATTATTCTCGCCCTTTACTATTCATTAAGGTTTGTTCATAGGATATAAAAATACTAAAATATAATTAATAAAATTTCTCAAGGTTTCATTTTTGTTTTGTTATCATTTAAAACATATCATTCAAAGTAAAGGCATAAAACCAATGCCTTAGGGTTACATGTTCTCCAAGCATTCTCCCTATTAATACAACATTCACCCCCTTTTTGAATGATAAAAAAACTAAGATATTTTGATGCCAAATGTTTAAAACTTAAAAACACAGATGATACATGTCGACCGTTGAACACTGAGAAGGGGAGTTGAATTAGTGGTAAATTTAAAGTTTGGAGGGAAGACAATGAAAGATGGATGTAAAAGAAGTAGGAGAAGAGATGAAGACGTAAAGTTTTATAGTGATTTGTGTGTTAGTTAACCCCATATCCACTCCCCCATTCTTCACAATCGGGTGTTTCATTAACTTTAAATGGTGTTTCGAAGCTCACATCAAACTTGTACACTTAGTGTTTTATGGCTCACCTAAAACCTTACAACTTGTGTTTTAAGGCTCACACAAAAACCTCTCAAGTGTTTCTCAAAGGCTTACACTTAACCTATTACAAGAGTTTTTACAGCTAGGCTAACTCTCAAAGCTAATTACAATGGTGTTGAATGCTCACACCTAACAATATCAACTCATATATAAAGAATTAAAGGTTGAAAAAAAAAATTATAAGAGTTTAGCTATATTCAATGTTATTCTCTTGCATTCATGTCTGTTTGGTAGAAAATCTATAGGCAATAACCACCAAAGAGACGTTACAAAGACACTAACGCATGATAGGTAGATCTTAAATAAAATGCATGTTAGACACCATTCACAGTTGTGATTTCTCCTTTTACACTGAATTTGCTGAAATCACTATAGAGAACCCCATTTTTATCTAATGGCTAGTCCACGTGGCATGCTATCATTGGTCTTCCACGAAAAAAAGTCGCATTCTTCCAACCAACCAAAAGTCGCAGTTTCAAAATTACTTCCTTTTGGACACAACTGGCATCACAAATTCGTCTGTTTGATAAGGAGAAGTTGCTTCGATAGGTCGCAGTTTCGAAAACTTTTTCACTCTCGTGAATTTTGATATTTTAACAATTTTCTTAAACACTTGACAAGCTCTAGTTGTGGACTCGATTCCCTCCAAGTAACTCTAAAGTTGTGGTTATGATTCATAATGCGATGGTTACTGCAAATTTGACTATTTGGTCTTCATTCCTTAATTGCTTAGATCATGACAACAATTTGCTCCTGAATTAGTCTAGACTAAGTCATTCATTCGTCTTGGAATGTTATAGTCACATATTAGAGATTCTTGGCCACAAATTAAAATAATACTTGAAACTTAGACTCTCATCTAACTTTTAATGCAAATTTACCTTAAAAACTGCAAAATTAACATTTAAAAAAGATGTTAGAACATATCAATCTGCATTATCAATATTAAAAGAGAGTTTTGACTTAGATTTGACCAACCTAGTCCAACAATACAAATGTTTATTAACACAATAAAAATAAAAAAAAAATAGAAGATGCTTGTAAGGTGTTTGCAAGGCTGGATACTAAACATACCACATAAAATACCAAAAGTTGAATGTTAAAGACATACTAAATGTTATGTTATCAAATGAGTCCAAACAAGAGTATCCAAATAAGTGATGCCAATCAAAGTGTCTAAAAATTCCCCCCCCCTTTTTGACATCATGACAAAAAGATATGCTAAAAGTAATATTCAAAGTGATGCCATGAAATCTGATGCCAATATATTAGACAAAGAAATTTTCTCCCCTTAAAAATTTAGATCAACATTCGCAAAAACAAAGCAAACAGGATGATCTTTTGATGTTATCTAAAACACAAAATACTTAGAGAAGGGTAACTCCCCCTATATATATGTTTTTTTTAATAAATCTTCCAAGATATTTAAACAATAATTTAGTTAACATTACATGGGATCACATGTTCTATTCACATGTTAAGGATAGCAAGAGAGGAAGAATAGTTAATAGAGATCCATAATTTAAACTCCCCCTTAGTAAAAACAGGTTAAATAATAAGGAGGAATGAAGTTACATTATAGTTTATGATTTTCAAAATACAATAGCCTCTTCAAAAATTATAGCTCTACTCATAACTTGATTCTTCATTTTGAGCAGAGAGTGAGGATCCTCCAATCTTACAAAATCAAACTTTCTTTAGTACTTGTTTTCTTTTGGGTCCTTGTGGGTTAGTAGGATAAGCATGTTCATCTCTAACCTTGTATAATATTTATGACTAAATTTTCCATAATAAAAGAATTTTAAAATGACCGCTTTCTTAAGCTTATTTGTAGACCAAGTGTGAGTGGCTTCCTAAAGGATTGATGCCTAAAACATGAAGGAATCTCTACATTTTTTATATACATAGTTCCATAAATAAAAACATGATTTGCCTTTAGTCTGTAAGAGTGTGAATATGAGCAGTTAATGTTGTACTCATATGATTTTGATGAAGGTGAGGGAGTTCAATCTTTGGTAAAAGCTTTCACAAACTTTAGCTTTAAAGTGGAAGGTTTAAAATGATTAAAGCCTAAGCCATGTCTATCTTTTAAAGTCTTTTGCAAGCTTAAAATGTGATTAAGTTTTTCTTGTCGTTTTGTAAAAGAGGCAAGTGAATCATTCAAAGTTGAGATCTCTTTTTTGAAACTTTCATTTTGATAAGACATAATATTATAAAAATTATTTTCTTGGTTTAAGGCTTCATTTTCATTTTGTAATAGATTGAAACTTATCTTAAGCTCTACCAATTCAATTTTCAAAATCTTATTTCTTTAAAAACTTTAATCAAAATCATTGTTGGTGGATTTTAGGGCCTCAATGAGATTTTCAACAATAAACATGTCTACCAACTCTTGATCATCCCCATTTATATCATGTCAAGAGAGTTAGAACATACTTATCTTAAAGAGTTCTCGTCCAAAGCCATAAAGCCAAGATTAGTTCTTTCTCTTCTTCCCATCCTTAGTTCTTCTTCATCCTCACTTGGTTTAGATGTACTAGAGTCATCCCAAGTGGCTTTATAGGCCTTCTTCTTCTTCTGCTTCTTCTTCTTGTCCTTCTTTTTAGTTCTAACTTTTGGACAGTCTACTTTTATATGGCTAACCTTTCCACATCCATAGCATTCAATCTGCTCAAACTTATCTTTGCCCTTTATCTTTAGCATGCTTCTGAATTTATTTGTTATAGGGCTACTTGCTTTACATCTAGCTCTTTATTATCTAAACTAAGGTATTGGGAGGTAGTTTTGAGTGTTATTCCAATCTTCTTCTTATTAGCATCCTTAGATATGGATGAAGCTTCTCCATTTAGGTTCATCTCATAATTAATGAGATTTCCTAGTAGCTCATCAAATGGCATCTTCTTCAAGTCCTTTGAGTTCTTAAGAGAGGTGACCCCTTTAGTAAACACCTTAGAACTTTCTTTACAAGTTCCTCATTGATGAATGTTTTCCTAAGAGCCTTTATATCTTCAACAATCTTAAAGAAATAATCTCAAGAACAATCTCAATGAATCAATCATACATTCTTGAGATCATTTCATCAAACTTCATTAGGAAGGTTTCATATTGGAAAATAAGGGTCTTCATCTTGTTTTCTTTGACTTGATTTGTTCCTTCATATATGATCTCTAAGGCCTCTTAGATTTCCTTGGCAGTTGACTTGATGCTCACTTTGTTGTTCTCACTTCTGCTTAAAGCATAAAAGAGCATGTAGATATTTTTGCCATTGTTAATACCTTTTTCCTTTATTAGACATCTTATTAATATCATTTTCTAAATGAGTGCCATCAATAAGTGTCTTCATTGGGGTGTATGGACCTTTCTCTACAATTTTTTATAACTCAATGGACTCAGATATAAGAAAATAGTACAATCTACTTCTTCAATAATGGCAGTTTGTTCCATTGAAGAAGGGAGGTCTAACAATTGATTGTCCTTTTGGTTTATGCTCATTTTGGGCTACCATGGTCATATCCCTCTTGTACTTAAGCTTCAAAAGAAGTTAGGTTTTGATACCAATGTTGGTTTGATTGGAGATAAGGCAACCCATGAGGGGGTAAATTGGGCTGTAAAAAGAAAAAACCATAAACACACTTAGCAGAAGTAACATACAAATCAACACACAATTTTATAAAGGTTCGATAATAAGCCTACTCCATTACTCAAGCTTTCACTTAGACTTTTCCTTTTTGTTTTTTTTTTGTTTTGCAAGCTCAAGAACAACCTTTCCCTTTTCTAGACTCAAGGACAACCAAGCCTTTTCTAGGTTCAAGGATAACCTTTACAACTGCTCTCTTTTAATAAGGAACAAAAGAGTTAACTCAACCCTTGGTATTTTTCTAAGGTACAATACCAACCTTTTAACCACTAGTAAGGATAGATCCAAGCAGTGTTACTGCCTCTCAATTGGGTAGCAAATATATTTTTAGTGTTCAAGTAAACCTACTCTTAAAGAGTTACAAAGTAATCCTCATACTACCTAAATCAAAGCAACACCAAAAAGGTTTCCACAGTGAACTTGCTAGATGTTCTCTAGTTGTTTAGAAATGTTCTCCAAAGTTTTCATCAACTTTTTTTGTCTTCAAAAATATTCCTTATATAGATGAACTCCAAACTAGCCGTTGGCATAGTTCATGTTCAGTCTAATAACTTTTCTTCAAAACTGGTTATTAGAAGTGACATGCTCGTTGATTCTGAGAAACCATTATTGATCTTGTAATGGATAATTCCAACATCCATTGTTCATCCTTATGCAGTCGTTATAGCTTTAATAATCTATTTCACTGGTCGTTGGTTTTTCACCAAACCCATTGAAATTGTTGTTCAATGCTCATTGTGTTTTTGCCATAGTCGTTGAATTGTTATTCAATGCCTATTGTTCATCCTTCCATGGTCGTTGTGGCTTTAATAATCTATTTCATTAGTAGTTGATTTTTCACCAAACCCATTGGAATTATTGTTCAATGCCCATTGTGTTTTTGCCATGGTCATTGGTTTTTCACCAAACACTTTTGACATCTGCAACACTTGTTCAACACCCATTACGAGTTTCTTCATGTCCATTGGAAATTGTTTAATGCCCATTATGAATGTCACAACACCCATTGGATGATCTAAAATACTGTGGGCATCTACAACATATGTTCAACGACCATTGCTAATTGTTTAATGCCTATTGAATTGTTCTTGCCCTTTATCTTTTGTTAGGGTTTGTTCATAAGATACAAAAATACTAAAACATAATCAATAAAACTTATCAAGGTTTTGTTATCATTCAAAACGCATCATTCAAAGTAGGGGAGTGAGACTAATGCCTTGGGATCACATGTTCTACAAGCATTCTACCTATTAACACAACACCTAGTGATGGTCATTTAGGGACCAAAGTGAGACAATATTTTTGTACGACCCCTAAAAAGTAGGGAGTCACCACCTAACTTTGGTTAGGACAAGAATCTAGGCAGAGTGAAATCTAAACCTAAGCAAAGTCAATTGGAAGACCATTTCATCTTAATCCTATCAGAGATTGCGTTTGAAAATTAGTATGTCGGGAAGAGATTAGGCATCTCCAAACTGCCCAAATATTAGGATTTGACCTTTAAACATTTTTGTTTCACTTTTATCAATTTAGCCATGTTATTAATTAGTCCAATTAACATGCTTAAACATGCCCATAACACAATTAAGCCAATCATATTGAATCATCAATTCTAAAGAGAAGGGGATCATACATCATGGAAAAAGGAGTAGCATGCATGTTGGCATCTATATATATTTGAAAAAGAGTGGGGTCATGCATCATGGCAAAGGGGTTAACATGCATATCCTCAATTAGCATAAGACATAATCAATATTCAATGGTCATGGTCATCAAACCACCATTCATAGTCTAAGAAAAGATACACTTATACCCAAAGAAAGCACTCAAGTTAGGAAATGAATAAGTAAATAAAGATCATGATCATCACCTTAACACACCTCTAAAGTTAAAAGGCCTAACCATGTTCTTATGTTTATAATATGAATATCTCAACACCACATAAACCAAACAACATAATAGCATCAAATAAACATAAATGTATGAATCATGAAACATGAAGAACCCTAAACATGAAATGCAAACACCTTGCAGGACCTTAATGGCCTAACGCTAAATCATTACAAAAAGGGTCCTAAGGTCGTTAAACCCTCTTCTTTAATGCTCACAAAGAGTATGGCATCCACAAACATTTTTAACTATTGAGAAGGTTAAGATGCTAATCATCAAAGTTCCATGCTTAGAAATGTACCAAAATGCAAATAAGCATACTATGGCTCTCACGGTCTTAGGAGTGTTATGCGAATGAGCTCAACAGGCTAATGGACTAATGAAGTATGCAAAGAACTTAAAGCCCAAATGATGTAAATGGTTTAGGCTAGGATGTAAAGGATTAAATTCAACTTTAAGGTCCAATCACAGAAGGAAAGCTCAAGAAGTTTAAAGATGCACTTAGAGCTTTTGTGCCAGGGGAAATTATAAAAAGATTGACTAAAAAATAATGGATTGTGTGAAGACCAAATGCAAAAGGATGAGAGCATAGAGTCTTCAAGAGGAGTGCTTAGCTCGGTCCAAATGTAGTTAATTTATAGAGAGAAGAAATTGAGGTAGAAAGTTGAAGCATAACCGTGCACATGGCCATGCGTCATCGAAGGTTGGCACCCATTTTTGGCAAAAAGTTGTAGCACGACCATACATATGGCCATATGTCTTCACAATCCTTTGACAAATTATTGTGACATGACTGTGTATATGACCATGCGACCTCAAATGATTTTTAGTATAAAATTTTTATAATCCTAAATTATTTATTAGTCAATCATAGAGCTTTAATATCGTCCGAATTTCATTAGAAAAAGATTAATTAGTTAGTTTTAAGAAGAAACTAGTATTTATGAAGGATTACAAGTCCTATTGTGTTTAGGAATATTTTAAGAAGATTTTTTTTCTATCTTCTATTAGGATTTATATCAGTTTAAGCCTTGCAAGCCTATAAAAGGCTCTAAAAATGAGTTTGTAATTATTTTTTTCTTGAGTTCTTGAAAGGAATTGGTGAGATTGTTAAATGAAGGCTTAGTAATTTAACAAATTGGTTAATTCTAAATTTGAATTACATAGTCAATTTAAGGATTTGAGTTAATAAACTTTAAATATTTATAACTTAGGTTGCTATAAATAGATTTTCTAAAAGTCTAGTTGAGATTTGAAAATTGAATCTTTATATTGTTTTAATCATCTTGGGAAATTCCTGAAACTTACCATACAAATTAAGGAACTCCATAACCCGACTTGTGTAATAGTGATAAGCTTCTCACTTGGTCATTACCAAAATAAGATTAAATGCCATATTAAGCATGCATTGGAAGAACATAAAGTATTAAAGCACAATTAGCCCAAAAAATAACTTCAAATTTTTTCAAGACTTCATTTTCCAAGTGAATAGTAATCTTAGGCCATGACGCCTTCTCTTATTCTGCAATTGGAGCCTTCCAACATCATAGAAAATAGTTTCAAAAAGAAGAAATTTGGATGAGATAAGAAAAAAAACTATAATATGTTCTCAGTCAAATGGGGGCTGTATGAACCACTTTAGTTTGTATAGCCATCAAAGGTCGGTTGTATAAACTTCTTTAAATTTGCACAGCCTCCATATATTAATTTTTTGAAAGAGAAGAGAAAAGAAGAAAGTTGAAGAAAGAGGGCGAATGAAGGGTCCCTTAGGTGCCTTTGCGTATTCCTTTTCCTTTAAAGGCTCATAAGTTTAATTTTTTCCTCCATGATTGCAATGAGATATGTAAAATGAAGTGTCAAAACCTTACGAATTATCTTGGTCCTTTGGTGTATTGGTTGGGTGTTTGATTTTTAGAGATTAAGGTTTTATGGGTCAATTTTAGTGGAGTAACACTAGGGTTATCTAAGCATACCCTCTCTCTTTAAATGGTGGGATATTTATAGAGGAAGAAGAGTGCACCATAGCTTGGAATTATTTTAGTTGTGTATTATTTACATCCAATCACAGATAAGATAATGAAAGTTCTAAAATTAGGGCTCGTAAAAGGGTCGTACAACTAAGGGAAAAGCTATGCAACCTTCATGCTTGGCTATACAACTTTCGAGTTTAAGAGGAAACCAATTCTATAATCTTTTTATGTTTATGTTTTATTCATAATTGTACAACCATGCAATAAGTTATACAACCATGATAAGTGGGTTGTATAGTCCATTAAACAGGGCTAGTACTCTTAGGCTTTTTTGGCTTTATAGGTTCGAGCTTGGTTTTGGTTGGCCTAAGGTTTCTTAAGGTCGTGCTATTTTTCCTTTTATAATTCCCCTTACATTCTTAAAGACTGATTTTAGTGATCTTCATCATTGATGTTGCATCTTTTTACTCAAAATCTAATGCTCATAGTTTACCCCCAACTTTGTGGGGCTTGGAAAGTAACATTTGAGAAATGATTTTTGAATAAGACTCAACAAAAGCAATGTAACAAATGTAAGCATTAGGAAGGATACCAAAATAATGCTTCAACAACTCCTCAAGTAGGTATTAAAGCTCTCAACTAGCTCATTTGGTGTGCCTCTAGCAGCTCATTTGGTATTATCTCATTTGGTTTTTAGTATTAGCTCATTTGGTGTGCCTCTAGCAGCTCTTAAGTAGGTAGTAGATGTCTCAACAGATCTCTAATAGCAATTGATTAAGTTCTGACAGCTTTCTAACAGATACCAATATGTTTAGTATGCCTCTAATAGCTCTCAAGTAGGTACTGGATATCTCAACAGCTCTTTAACAGGTATTGATTAGGTTATGGCAGCTTTTTATCAAGTACTAGTGTGTTTATGCATCTCATATGTTTGCAATTGTCTTCTTGTAACTACTAATATTCTTGAATCTTTTGAAAGTGTCTTAGCCTTTCTAACTAATGGTTATGGCTTAGGGATACCCCCAAGGATCAATCCCGTATAGCATGTGCCTTTTCTAACGCATTGGAGTGTTTTTCATTTTAGCCTTCTTAGCCCCTTGGAAGTGAGTTCACACTATTATAGCCCGTCTTACTATCTTGGGATTCATCTCTATTGAAAGGAATGGGCTTGGGCCCAAATGTTATGAATACTGCTTCTGGTGAGCACTGATGATTCTAGGAACATGAATTCCCTTCTAAAAAAAGGAATCCTTTTAACAATCTTGGAGAGGTTAATTTTATCATTAAAGGGCATTTTAGCAATTTAAAAGATTGAACAAGCCCTTTTAGGCTTTCATAGTGCTAAGGGTACTTAGGTAATTTTTTTCTTAAAGGTTCATTTCTTACTTATTTTGATTTTACCTTTTGTCTTTGGTAGGTTGTACAAACAAGCAAGTTATTTATACATCCAACTTGACAGAGTTTGTTTCTATAATACAAAGGGTGGTCTGTACAAACCTCTCCCCCTATGTAAGGCTTGTAGGCAACTTTAGGACTCATTCACGTCATTCATTTTCTTCTCTCTACTTTTTCTCACTAAAAAATCTGACTTAGACTTCTTAGGTTCCCTTACTCTCGGGCATCCACAGTGGTCGATTTTGATGACAACGAGATGTTTAACATCCCTGGGTAGTTCTTCGCTAAAGAGGTTGTTCTTCGTGATAGCCTAGAGTAGCTGCATTCCATATAGGGCTTTATGAAGGTAAACCCCTTGACGAAGTTAACCTTGAGATAATTTCAATAGGCTTCACTTCTTACCATGACACGCTGATGATCTATAATCTATACCATCATCTAGCAGGAGCCGTCTTGGGAATGATAAGTGTTCTCTCTATTTTTTTTTATCTTTCTTTCATGACATTATAAAACTTAGGCATTGCCCTGGAGATTCTTTTTTGCATGTGAACTTTACGTTAGCTAAAAATACTCAGGACTTAGACTAAAGACATTTACGCTGTTAAACTTTGAAAAAATTATTTTAACTGCCTCGATTAGTGTGCCATCACATTACTTTGAATCCTGTATAAAAATTGATAGCATTAATTTACATAAAACTTTTTAAAGTTTGCAATACATACCTTATATTAGATAAAAACTTGAATAAATTAATAAATCATTATTTATTTATTTATTTCTTGTAAGTTGCTTCATTGTTTCTCGATTGTGTTGTGTGAGTCACGTGATGTTTTGGTTCATGATTGCTAGGCTACACTCACGAGTTTTACGATAATCTTAAAAAACTAATTTCATATTTTCCATAAAAATCTTGCAAATAATCGCATCATGACCGAAGATGATTACTCTGTCTTTTAATTTTTTCTGCATCATCTGATCACTTTAGGCAACTGTCTGAATTTTCTGACTTATGTGATTTTATTCATACATCTACTACCTGAGGTCTTTCTTTATTCACTTCCCTTTTTCTTATTATGTTATTGTTGATTGTAGATGTCTTCTTCTTATTTTTTTTCCTTAAGGGTGACATCTCCTACCATAAAGAAGGTGGAGCAATGGGCACAATCACGACATGGTTTTGTGAGTCGTATCCTCAGGTTATAACTGCTTAGAGGGGACCAATCTAATGCACTTTCTTCAAATGTTATCAAAGAAGGCCCCTCATATAAACTCTACAATGACCTAGGCTTTAGCTAAGTGGTGGAGGGACACTACTCATACCTTTCACTTACCACTGATCAGGGAGATCACCATCACATTGAGGGACGTTACTTATTTAACTAAGATTCACTTTTTTGGCATCCCTATCCATACTTACTCTTGCATGCATGAGTCGATGTTATAGAGAGAGCATATTCTCTAGCTCTTGCTATACTCCCTAGGTCAAAGGGAGTTTCTCTTTAAAGCGATCTAGTCAGAAGATCAAGGGTATCATCATTACTGATGATATATGGTCAAAGATGGTGGATTAGTGAGTTCAATGCTTTTTATTATATACATTGTCATGGATTATGAAGTTTGTTGCTTTTTATTATATGCCTTGTCAATGACTTTATTCTCAAACCCATCAAACTTGGTTGAAATTTGCTTAGTGCTAGTATTAGAGGACTGAGATCAACTATAACATTTTGACTGAGGCTTTGCAATATTGGCCTATTTATACTAGTACCTAGATTTATGTAGTTGGGGTCTGTCATACATGTACAATGCATGACGAGTAGTTATTATGAGTTTCTCTTGACCCTTTCTTTTTACATTTCTGTCTTTTGTTATTATTTTTGAGTTAATGTAATGCTTGTTGGCAAGCTTGGGCAAGGGAGTTAGGTCTACTGGTGGAGAATAAACCCATGACTAGAATAAAGGGTTGCTACTCTTGCTTCTTAAGGTGGAGCTCGATAGGCCATAGGGAGTCCTCGGTGGTAACCAGGCATACTCGCCTAAATATTCTCACTCTGGATCAGGTATCACCATCCTGCAAGAAAGGATAATTATTAATTTTCAACCATTTATTTATCATTTTTGGTTTCATACTTATAATAGTTGTTCATTTCCATTGCAGCTTCACTTAGATTGGAAAAGACTTATGGAGGCTTAGCCACAGGAGGTGGTAGATGCTGAGGACCTCTCCTATGGTTAACACTTGATGGTAAGGTACTGGCTTTGAGAGTGCTACCTAGGTGAGCATATCCTTTACTGGCAAAAGGGGTTAGATGTTCGATCCATCCCTTAACATTCGCCTTCAGACATGTTCTAGATAACAAACCTAAAAGAGGAGACGCAAATTCGAGCAGTCGTGTAATTGGTGCCTGAGACAGTTTGTTTTAGAAAGGCTCCCCTTCCCAGTTTAGATGATAAGGGCCTTGGTGGGGACAATTCCACTGACAAGGGTAGCTATTAGGGCATTCCCATGGCATGAGGATCATAAGGGGATAATTTTTCATCATGAGGCCCAAAGGACCACAACACACATTGAGTGAAGGTTGATAGAGTTTACTCTTGCTACTCTAGGCTGCAAGAGGGCCTACACCTCTACCTCTTGAGGACTGGAGCCCATCGTGGTGGGCGAGCTAGATCCCATACTTGATTACATGGTTAATTCATGCATGACATCATTGACTGGATTAATGATGTCACTATAGCTCATCTAGTCAGCTTGCACCTTTGAGCCAGCTTAGACTACCCATGTAAGTATCATTTACTTGAAATATTATGTAATTATTATTATCAGAATATTTATTGCTAAAATGTATTACCTTCTTGTTGTAGATCCCTGTGTCTAGGGCAAGTCTATGGTGGACTTGATTATTGCTCTTAAAAGGGCAGTAACCCAATAGATTTGATTGACATAGGTTAGTGGCAATAAGTAATAATAAATTAAAGTATGTATGCATGCTTCTGATTGTGTGTGTGAGTGTGTGTGACTAGTGTCTTGCCCATCTTGACCTTTGTGTGCATTGCAGAAGACGGTCCAATGCTTAACCTAAGAGTTTAAGGATACAAGCAGTGATTGGCGACAGTGGAGGTATAGATAAAGACCATGGCCCAAGTAATGTCAAGGGACTTTAATGAGTACATAGTGATAAATAGGAAGGGAGATGACAAGGAGATAGCCTTCAAGACCAACATTCCTAGTCTTTTAGGATTTTTCTCTTCTTTTTAGTATAATATATATTTTTTGAACATTATTGATATTTTAGAGTGGTTGTACAGTTTATATTATGCGATTTGAAAGCCCTGATGCTTTTGAATGTTTATTTGGACAATAGGATTCTCAGGATGTAATAAGGTGACTTCACTTCCATTTTTGCCAAACTATAAAGTATTTTGTTTATGAATACTGGATTTTGATTCCAACCCAAAGTTTATATTCTGGATGTATGATTTTTCATTCTACTCCTCTCTTAAACATATACATGCCTCTCAAAGTAGGTATAAATAATTTTTAAGCCTAAAGTATAAGGGAAGTGCTACCTAACTTTTCTTTGCAAAATTGGTCTTCACAGCCCATTAAGTGGTCTATATAGACCACTTATTAGCTGTACAAACTACTTGAGTCCTTCTATAAACACCCATTTATGATTTTCACCTTTTAAACTACTATCCTTACCTTTTAAGCCATGGCTAGAGCATTCTTGATGTCTCTTCCATCCTAGATTAGGTATGATCTAGCTTAGAAGAGTCTTAAGGCCCTTTGTTATCTCCTTTCTATTTGTCTATATATGGAGTTCCTATGGGCAACTTGTAATATATTGGATTTGACCACATACTTTTTCCACTTTGGAGATACTGAGATTCGCCCCCTATTAGAAGAGTTTGGTATCATTTTTGATTTTCGAGTAATGATTGTTGATTAGATTGCTCTACCATAGTTAGGTTATCCATATATTTAAAAGATGATGGAGCTATTTGACCTACAATATGACGAGGTGCCCAAGTACACACTAGGCGAGGAAAAAATCCTTATGGCTCCTTTTCTCACTCTTTATCCTTTTAGGGGACATGCTCAAGCAACCCAAACATGTATCATGGCAAAAATTTTGATGGGCGAGTATTTACTATGGAAGAACGATTGGAAAATTGATATGCAAATTTTGCCCTTTCTTAAGGAAGCTGAGTTGGGGAGAAACCATGTCCGAACAATCTTGGGAAAAATGATTGTATTGATATGCAAATTTTTCCATTTCTTAAGGAAGATGAGTCGGGGAGAAACCATGTCCCAACAATCTTGGGAAAATTGATTGTGGGTTTGGACAAAGTGGCCCTCGACATCAGTGATTGTTTTCTAAGAGCCCATTGTTGATTAAGTTAAGAATTTTTCTTGCAACCTTTGTTCTCACTATTTCATTTTTACTTTTATTTTCTTATTTTCATTCTTTTTCCTTATGTTATTTTTTTATTATCTTACTTTTTACCTAAACTGCAGTTATGGGTTTTTAATCCAGCAAGTTGCTCATTTTTTCTTAGACTGCCCTTTTTGGATTTTCAACCTAATGAGCTTCTTTCTTTTTTTTTTTTTTTGTAGATATGGCTACAATAGAGGTTTGGCTTATTGGTTGCCCCACTATGGATGTAAGGCTTTACTACCTGCTATAGCTTTTGAACTGCCATCCGTCAAGGCCTGCGAGCAACAAAGGCGAGTGGACTAAGTGGATGTCTCATATCACCACTATTGAGATTTGTTGGACTAGCCCCTGGTGGAGACTTTTATGAGTCACTCTAAGGACTTACGGGGATCGTGTGATTATCCCTACTATGGCATCTGGCGCCTTCTAAGATCTAACCCAAGTGCATCACTAATTCAACACTCCTCAGCACATAATGGACTTTCTTCCTTCTTTTATCAAAAGTCCATTGTCCCAGTGCTTCCTAGGTAGAGTTAGGTTTACATAGGCCAATCGCCATATTTATGACTTCTTTACTAGTATGGATCCTGCCTAAAAGGATAATGCTTACTACATGGCATGGTTACGTGACTTTTAGAATTGCAAAGTTACTTTCATCTCCTCAAGGCATCAATAATTTTTACATATTTGGTTCAAGTTTAAAGACATGTTTGATCAAATTTACTTTAACTATGCAAATGTATTTCCCTTTGATATTATGTTTAACATGAACCATTTCCATTTCGCATATTATACACTAAATAAATGCATGATCACAACTTTTTATAATGGCACATTGGATCACTCGATTGCCTTACACAATGTGTCTACCTCGCTAGCTCTCCATCTTCCAACTCTGTTTTTTCTATTGTGGCCTTGTATTTCATTACCTTCTAATAAATGTCCCTAATGAACAATCACACCTTACATATATATATATATATATATATATATATATA
>CATIWR010113783.1:0-10336 GCA_949677035.1 Omphalea diandra
TTAACATTAAAATTCAATAGATTGATCATTAATAAGTATGATAATCAAATTATTAATATGATGAATTTATCAATTTTAATTTTACTAACTTTAATTTTTAAATTAAATAAATAATAAAATATTTTTTATAAAATTTTATAACTATAAAATATAAAATATAAAAATTTTAATATACAAAATATTGAATAAATTTATAGAAAAATCTGTCAAACTCGTAACAAAAATTTTCATAACCAACAGAATTTTTGTCGTTAAGTTAGCGACGAAATTTTTTTTGGCTAAAATTTTGTCTTCATTCTGTCCCTAATTTTAGTGATGGAAATTTTGTCATTATTCCATCACTAAACTTAGCTACGAAATAACAACAAAATTTTAGCAATAAAAAATTTCATTAGTAAGGCTAGCGACAGAATGAAATTCCATCGCTAGCCCTTAGCAACAACCAATCTAGCGACAAAAATCTATTGCTAGTCCATCGTCGCTAGCCCTTAGCAACAACCAGTCTAGCGATAAAAGTCTATTGCTAGTCTATCGCTTAGTAGGCTTAGCAACGAAATTTGTTTGGTTGGCAATGGAAAATTCCATCACTAACCCGATAGATTTTTATAGTGCTAGTTCTATCGAAGATGACACTTGCATAAACAACCCAATAGCCAATTTGCAAGCTTTGCCTCAACTAGATGACCAAATTGAAAATCAATTAACTAGTATTACAACTCCAGAATTAGTTGATTTGAATCTCAAGCCATAAATTGAAGTCGTCATACAACCTCAGTCACCAATTACAAACCTTCAAACCATTTCACATCAAATCTCTAGCTCACTAACTCCTGAAGATAGTCATCCTGAATTGCAAATTGCATCTCCTTCGCTTTCTACAAAAAATAACAGTGTCGTTTTAAGACGTAGCACTCAACCGTATGTTCTTCCTCAGCACCTTCAAGACGATTGCCTTAATATTGTGAATCTAACTCAAAAACCTTTCACCACCATATGACCTTTGTAGGTATCAAGATCCTAAAGCCAAACCAAAATCATATAAATCAGCTCTTAAGATTCCTTATTAGAAATAAGCCATGGAGGAAGAAATTCAAGCACTTCATTAGAATAATACTTGGGATCTTGTCCCTAGACCTATAAACGACAACATTGTAACATCCAAATGGATCATCTGCATAAAGCTTAAAGAAAATGGCAAAATCAATCGCTACAAAGCAAGACTTGTAGCACATAGCATATGGCTACACTCAAATTCCAAGAGTTGATTATGAAGAAACCTTTAGTCCTGTCATATAGCACACCACAATTCATTTTGTTCTATCTCTTGTTGTTACTCAACACTGGTCCATGAGCCAATTTGATGTAAAAAAAAAAAAAAAAAGCGCCTTCCTTCACAGTCATCTTCAAGAAACTGTATACATGGAACAACCTTTAGGTTTTATCAATCCAACTCTCACTTCTCATGTGAGTAAATTGAAAAAAATCTCTTTTGTGGCCTAAAACAAACCCTAAGAATATGGTTTCATAGGCTTTCAAAACATTTGTTGCATATAGGCTTTGTCTATAACAAGGTTGATCTATCACTTTTTATTTTACGCATAAGCACTCACACCACTCTGTTATTAGTACATGTGTATGATGTTATCCTCACCGGTAATGATCCCCATGTTATTCAGCATTTAATAACAAATTTGAGTATTGAGTTTTCTCTTAAGGACCTTGGCAAGTTGCATTTTTTTTTAAGTATTAAGATTAAATACTTTAACAATTCATAGGCTAAATGCACTAAAGATCTCCTTGAAAGTGCTCGCATGACATAAAGTGCTCCTCTTCGAATGACTCTCGTTGCAAAAGCAGCTTTAACCTTAGACAATGACACTCCTATTGATGCTACAACCTATAGCGGCATTATAGGATCACTACAATATCTCACATTCACTCATCCAGATATTGTAGATTATATTAATGGGGTTTGCTAACATTTTTAAAGACCCACCATTAGTCATGCAAAGAAGTTAAATGTATACTTAGATATCTCAGTGGCAGCTCTCGTTATGGCCTTCGTTGTTTCTCTACAAGCTCAATAAATCTTATTGGTTTTTGCGATGTTGATTGGGTAAGTTGCCCAATTACTCGGAGAAGCACCACAAGGTATTGTATTTTCCTTGGTGCGAACTGTACATCCTAGAGTTCCAAAAAGCAATCGACAATCTCCTGCTTTAATGTTGAAGCTAAATATAGAGCACTTGCTTTAGTTATCGATGAACTCACTTGGCTCACTTATTTGTTATGTGACATTGGCATTGCACTAAAATCACCTCCCAAGTTACATTGTGATAACCAAAGTGCTCTCCACATGACTGCAAATCCATTGTTTCATGCTCGCACTAAGCACATTGAGCTTGATTACCACTTGGTGAAAAAGTTGCTCTTAGCACTCTCATCACTCATTTTGTTCCATCATGATTTCAAATTGCAGACATCTTCATGAAAGCTCTTCCACATTTTCAGTTCAAATCTCTTCGAAACAAACTCAGCCCTGATGTTCCTCCCGACCTTCATTTGTGGGAGGGTAATAAGGATGATAGCACTTTTGCTCTTTAAATCACTTCAAATCCCTGAAAACATTCCCTTAAATTCAGCAATGGCTAGTAAACAAAAGTTAAGCCTTTCCTTATGTAATTATATTCCAAGCGCAGCTTAGAATCATTTTGTATATAAAGCTTAGTTCTATACCTTTCAAAGATAAGAAAACAAGAATATTTCATTCTTACATCTGTTTTATGTTCTCTTCAAAAAACAAGTAATAGAACGTAACCAATCAAAATACAAGTTATTCCAACAAATGGTCAGCACAAAGAAGAACAAAATCAGTATTTTTTGCAAACCATTGAACCTTGCCACCTAAAATCTGTCGAGAAGAGAAAACTAGCCAGAATACGCTCTATTTCAAAACCAAGCTGTGAGATAATTCGACTTTTCAGCAACAGATTTTGCAAAATATTCTGCAATTCCATTCCTTCCTCTTGGTAAACGTGAGACGATAATATTATGTCTACTGTTGATGCATTCCTTGATTCTGAGAATAGAATTCCAAATGAAATAGGGAGATTTACTTGGAAACTCGCTAGAAATATAATCCATAGCTTCTGCAGAATTGAATTCTATGATAATTTTGATGTCGAGGGATCGGATTTCATTGGAAAGCTCACAAGCTTTTGAATGGCCATTATTTCAGCTTCTAAAGCATTAACAGCTGCAACAGAGAGAGAGAGAGAGAGAGAGAGAGAGAAATCACTTTTAAGCACTCTTTTGAATATCTCAAAACTCCAACTACACCAGATTTCTTTGAAGAGTTTCTAAAGGAACCATCTACATTCCTTTTCATCATGTCCTGGTTGAGTGGAGGAGTCCAAACCAAAGGAAAATAAACCATATATATTCTTTGGCACATGCTTTGATTGAAGAAGATGATTCAATGATTTGATCAATACGGATAGTAAAGTTATTGTTCATGGCTCTGAACCAGAAAACAGTTCTGGTAATAATAATCTCAAACATCTTCCAATTAACAGTGTCATTGTTAAAAAGACAGCTATTGCGTTGGAGCCATATATGGACCATAGTGTTGAGTAGAAACAAATGCACCAGATTTTTTTTAAAGCCTTACCATGAACAAGGCAAGGCCATTGAATAAAAGGATCATTGAAAGAAAAGGGAGACTACATATATTACTTAAGAAAAGGAAAGAAGCAGGTAAGAATAATTAAAGGGATTCTTGGTAACAAGAAAACGGTAGATGAGATGGTAGTTAAGTTAAGCGTAAACAAGTGAGAATCTATGATCTGGAATGTGGTGGCTTTCATATAGGTGCGTTAAAATTCAAAGTTAGCTACTAACAATAGCTGACCTCTGTATGTAACCACCGCAACAGCATTTTCACAAGGACCACTTTGTAACAACTAACTACCCAAAACATTATGGCATTTTATTCTAACTTGCATTATTTTATCTTCAAAAGTAGTACCTCTTAAACATTTTTAATGTATCATTAGCAATAGATTGTTGGGTTCAAATATTTACCTCCAAGCTTGATACTACCATCCAACAGACTTTAGGAGAGTGACTTCCATTTGAGTTTTCTCTGAGATGTTAGGATTTTTTCTAATATTAACCTTTTATTAATATTTTCGTATTCGATTGCAGTGTGATCTGATTTGTAGCTATTTGTTTCCATTAACAACTAGGTATTGTACTTGTTAAAAAAAACATAAAAGAAAAATAATTTCTCATCAGAAAAATAAAAAGGAAAATCGTTAGTAAGCATATAAATAGTTACAACTCTTTTTTATTTATTGATGTTAGTTAATGGATATATAAAATTATATTATGGGTCAAAACTGCATATTGAAATAAGTTTTTCTTTTTTTTTTTTTAATTTCTCTACATATATAGTTACATTTTATCATTGATCTAGAGCATGTTTTGCATTAATATAGAAAAAATTATGATTTTAAAACAAAAATTAAAATATATTTTCTTCATTGAATGATTATGAGCTTTTATATGAGTTTTGTAAGTAAAAAATGATTATGGAAGAAATTAATATTTAAAAATTTTAACAATACTAATTTCTTACTCACAAAATTTATATTGAAAAACTATAATCATTTTTAAAAAAGAGAATCTCTTCTAATATTTGTCTCAAAATCAGATTTTTTTACTATGACTCAAAAAATTAAATTTATTGTAAAACTTTTTATTTTTATTCATAAGTTATAAATGTGTCAATTGAGTCTTATTTTTTAAAATCAATTATAATTTCAGGTTCATTTATTTGGCAGAAAATGACTTATTTATAAACAAATATTTTTAATAAAAATATTTTTTATTATTTATAATATATTAAAAATACTAATTTTTATTTATAAATTATAATAAATTTGAATGTAAATACTTTATATTTGTACTATTTATTATTTAATATGATATATATATATATATATATATATATATATATATATATATATATTAAAATTATATAAATCACTTCGATCGCTTATAATCGTTACTAACTATGATGATCAATGATGGATTGGTGGTGTAGGATAACTTGTGATAGGAAGAACACTAATTAGATATATATTTATATGATTTATTTCATTTGGATGAATTTATTATAATTCAAAAAATAACTTCATTTTTCAATAATAGAGTTTTTCATTAACCAAAAAATATTTTCTATATATTTACTAATTTTTTCTAACCACATCAAATATTAAAAAATATAAAAAATAATTTTTTAAAAATATTTTCTACAAAACAAATAGAATCTTATTCAATTGAGCTTTAGTTAAAATTAATGAAAAAAAAATCATATTCTATAATATAATTTTTTAATTTCTCGTCCCCAATCTTTTCCGTTCTCCTCTCTTCTCCACCTTTCAACAACATTATAAAATATGATTACTTTCATTTTATTTTATTTTTTTTTATCAATTTGATTAAAACGACTATACTACAGCTAACACATTTATAATTTATAGATAAAACTACAAAATTGCGATAAATATTAGATTTTTTCAGATGGTTATGCCTTGCTTATTTAGGCTTTCACAAAACGGGGGACGCAAGACTAAGATTTATTTTTTAAAAAAATTCATAAAAAAAAATTTTCTCCTTATGTTTAATCCAATAATTTTGTCAATAAAGTGGACAGTAAGTAAGCTCACTTAAATGTAAACCCTGTTAATAATATTTCTGAAGAAGGTTAATTAAATTGAAACTAACTCTTGATATTTTTAATTAGTTTTTATCGGTTCCATAATTAGTTTTAATCGGTTCCATATGCATAGTCAACAAAAAAATTTTGCCACTATCAACTTTTTTTTCTTTATGATTTTTAAAAATTAAATGAGTTATGCATTATATATGCAATATAGTCATTTACTTTTCACTTTGACCATAAAAATGAAAATTTCATAAAATTAATAAAAAGTGTATTGACTTGGATACACAAATTAGATCCGATATTATAAAAATATCAATTGTTAATCTGCTCATATTATAATTTTAATGCAAAATCTTTATTATATTAAAATTTTATACATTAATTAATGATGAAATAATTCGATCCAAGTTAAACTTGATATTAAAAAATTATTAATTGTTAATCCGCACATTATGTACATTGTAATCTTAAAATTTTATTATAATTTTATAGAATTTATATTCTATTAAAGTTTTATATATTAACTAACTATGAAACAGTATTTTTTAAATTTTCTCGTATTTAAAAATAATTTTTAATATAGATTTGATATTGTATTATAGCTTTATTTTAAATCAATTTTTAAGTATATTAAATTTTGATGATGATATGATAATTCTAAAAAATTAGTGAAATAAAATAATAATTTAATACAAAATAAAATTATCTAAATTTAATAAATAATTTCTAAAATCAAAATTAAATATATATTTATGGATTAATTACTTATTCTCGTCATCAAATTTTCTTCATTACGGCTAAAAATTAATTGAATTTCAACTATTGTTCCATGCTTCTTTTTTTTTTTTTTTTTTTTTTTGAGAGAACTATTGTTCAATGCATAAGACATAGGGATATCATTAATTTTATGTCATAGGCATAGTAAACTTCAACTTTCCTAATTGCATTTAGATGGTAGTATCAATCAAATTCCACACATTACTTGATGATATATATATATATATCTTTGAAGATTTGAAAGAACTGTCAGGTAAAGAAAAAGCAAAAGAAGACTCTCTAGTAATCAAATCAAGTACTAAAAATTAACAACCAACTCAACTTTCAATTGATCTAAGCTTTTAAAAAGCATTAGACTAGATAAATCATGAGGGTCGATAACAACCCTATCAACCAACGACAGCTAAACGCAGGATCAAGTCAGTTAACCACACGTCGCTATAAATGGATCCCCCCCTTAATATAGCAAGGACACAGTCAACATGCATACAAATTTCAATACAGGCTTTTACAGAAACTCTCTGACATCCCGCCCGTGAAGGAGCCAGGCAAAAGAAAAAGAAAAGAAAACAATTTCTATTATATATCTTCCTTTCATCATCAGTCCCACTCTGTACTTTTCCCTGCGTCTCCAATTGAACGCTCCTGATTTTCTCTTTTTCTTCACAGGCTCATCTTCTTTATTTTATCTTCTTTATCGCCGATATTTCTGCTTCAGTCTTCAACACCAGCATATGGGTTCTCTTCAATTCTCCTTGTCTTCTCTTCTTCTTTTTGTTTTTCTTCTACCAGCTATGGTAGATTCAAAGACATACGGGGAAGATATTCAGGTCCTGAAAGACCTCAAAAACGGACTCGACCAGAGCTCAATCACTCCTGGCTCCTGCTTGAGCTCATGGGATTTCTCCGTTGACCCTTGCGACAACTTATTCAGTGACCATTTCACTTGTGGGTTCAGGTGCGACCTTGTTGTGTCTGATGCAAGCCGAGTTACTGAGCTCAGTCTCGACCAGGCTGGCTACTCCGGTTCACTTTCTTCCAATTCTTGGAACCTCCCTTATTTGCAGACTCTGGACTTGTCCAGTAACAACTTCTATGGCCAAATTCCCGAGTCTTTCTGCAACATGACTCGGTTGACTCGACTGGGATTATCAAGAAACTGGTTCGCCGGCGAGATACCCGCATCGATAGGCTCATTGGCGAATCTCGAAGAACTTTACCTCGATAACAACAATCTTCAAGGCAGTATTCCTGCAAGTTTCAATGGCCTAGTTAACTTAAAAAGGCTCGAAATTCAGTCGAACAAGCTAAACGGCGAGTTTCCCGAGTTGGGCTTGCTCAAAAACCTCTACTTTTTAGACGCCAGTGATAATGCCATATATGGAAAAATCCCATCGTTTTTACCATCATCTTTAGTTCAAATCTCCATCAGAAACAACAGCTTAACAGGAAACATACCTGAAGATTTCAAGAACTTGGGTTATTTACAAGTTCTTGATCTGAGTCACAACAAACTCAGTGGCTCAGTTCCTTCCTTCATCTTTAATCATCCCTCTCTTCAACAACTCACTCTTTCCTTCAATTCCTTCACGTCCGTACAGTCACCAAGCAGTGTCCAAAGTGAGCTCATCGCCATAGATTTCAGCAACAACCAGCTCCAGGGATTTTTACCTTCGTTTCTGTCTTTAATGCCCAAGCTTTCTGCATTGTCACTAGAAAACAACAAATTTACAGGGACGATACCGGCCCAATTAGCCATTAGGACAGCCGTGGCAGGAGCTGGAGTTTCGCCGTTTGCTAGGCTGTTTCTAGGAGGGAACTACTTGTTCGGACCCATACCGGTTGCATTAATGAAGCTGAAACCGGGGTCCGCGGATGTGAGGCTGAATGATAACTGCTTGTACCGGTGTCCTGTAACTTTCTTTTTTTGTCAAGGGGGTGAGCAGAAATCGTTGGTGGAGTGTAAAAGCTTTAGCCCTTTCATTCCATAAAATTACTCAGTTGAGCAATGGAATTAATTAGCGTAATTTCTGTTAATAATATCATGTTTATTGTGCGTCTTCCACGTGGGTTTTGTGATTTATTGACGATCACTAAGCATATGTTATATGAAGAAGATTAACAATCGCTATTAAGCCAGCACTGTAGCAATCACGATTAAAGTAATATTTTATTATTTTTTAGACAGAATTTATTCAACATAAAAACGAAACAAATAAATTAAGAATTTGTGTATATAAAGTGAAATTCTATATTAAAAAAAAAGAGCATTTTTATTCAAAAAATCGAGTTAAATATAATTTAATATGATTATTATTATCATTTGTTGACAATCATTAGGAGCATATGTACCAAAAAAATTATGAAAATAAATGTTCAAGCCAACAAATTTTATATTTGATAAAAAAAATAGTTAAACTATGCCTTAACTTAGGTGATACTATTCAGCTCACTCCGAGCGATTAATATCGTCGTTCATGTTTTATATTATATCAGATAATATATACATACGTTTAATGCAGTGAAGCTTCGGCAGGCTTAATAAGCAAGTACAAAAATAACATGATAGACAATAATATTTTGTATTCTCTTTGCAAAAACAATTCTTAATTAGTGACAATGTTCATAATTTTGACCTCAAACGGAAACTTCATAACCCAACAAAAAAAAAAAAACAAAAATCATCAATGCTGTTTGATGTATTTTTTTTTTTTTTTGGTTCTTAAAGATTTTGTCTTCCGTTTTATTTATTTGTTTCTGTCTCATTAGCTGCTACCGCTGGGATGTATAAGCAGTCAAATTGACGGTTGGTAATAAGGACAAGTTTACGCAACAGCCGATGCAACGCGAGAGGATTCTTTTTTTTCTGAAACAAATATATATTTATTCATATAAATATTAAAAATGAATTAAAATATTATAAAAAGTAAATAAAACAATAATAATATATCTATAAAAAAATCCAGTCAAATAAAACCTGTGCCTTTCATTATTGCTATCAAGAGTTCGATTCAAAATTAATTTTTATAAACACAAAAAATAAATATAAAAATATAAAATATATTAAAAATATAGAAAATAACTGAAATAAATATGAAAATAAATAAATAAATTCTGCATTAACTTTGCAAAAAAAAAAAAAAAAAGGCCAAATTTCTTCTGAAGTGCAACAAAACTGTAGGTATAGCATCTCCTTACCTGTTACTAATGAAACTTAAGTTGAGAGCAATTCAGGGATAGATAAAATTATAGATTTACAAATTTTTGTCTCATTAAAATGGTTGAATTCTCAAAATTTAAGAATTAATCTATTTTATATAATACTGAGCTTCATTTTGTTTTATTTTAAATTTTCAAGATAAAATAATATGAAATACGAGTAATATCAAACAAATAGGTTTGAGGACAGATAATTTTTAAAATTTTTAGATGTAAATAAATATAATTTGTTTAATGTCTATATAAAATTTGAAGTTTAAACTCAAATATCTAAAAATACAAAGTATAAATTTGCAGTATGAATATTAATAAGAAAATAACTTCATCTAAACTAAATTTTCATATATATATATTTGCAGTATGAATATTAATAATAAAATAACTTCATCTAAACTAAAATTTTCATATATATATATTTGCAGTATGAATATTAATAATAAAATAACTTCATCTAAACTAAATTTTCATATATATATATATATATATATATATATATATATATATATATATATATATATATATATATATATATATATATAATAAATAGATATAAATAAATATAGATCTGGGGAGAGATAGAGATAGATCTAAAACAATAAAAAAGTATCT